>CM047876.1:8488460-8556171 GCA_026212405.1 Petrea volubilis | reverse complement strand
ATCCAATGTTGTTCTTGCCCAGAATGTCTAAACTTAGCAAATAGCCAAGCTACGTTTAACGGATAAATTATATTTTAGGACAAATTACATCGATTACCCTTGAGGTATGGTACAATTACAAATTAGTCCCTTCTATTTTAAAAATTACAAATGCCCCCTTGAGGTTTATGAAAATCGTCGAGCTTGATAAAATTCTTTAATAAATTTCGTTATTCCATTCATCTTTGTGAAATAATTCACTTCATACCACAATCACCACTGGACATCACCATTTACTGAAATTGACAACATATATAGTTTTTACATTTTTTACTTGTCAAAATTACATCTCAAAATCGAAACGAAATTAATAGAAATACAATTCGCAATTATGTCTCACTAATGAAGGATGAATTTTGTTAAGTTGATACATGTTTTAGGAAGTATTTATAATTTTTGAAGCCATATGAATTAATTTGTAATTAAGTGATACCTCAAAGGGTGTCAAAGTAACTTGCCTATATTTTATATTAAGTTGTTCCATAATACATCGTAATTTTAATCTAACGTATCAAACTGTTCTATGATAGATGGTAATTTTCACCAATGAAATGCTGGTTGGTGTATCTATGTCATAGGGTTCTGTATTAACTTTTTGAACAATGTAGAATACATCTGATATATCCATTTTTTTTTTGTATTAAAAGAAATACGAATTTAATTTGACCTATTATATATCGATCTTATTTACTTTTTTGTTTTATTCTATGTGATATTTTGGTTATGCAAATCTGTTATTTTAACCTGGGAAATACATGCCATACCTGGATTTTTACTTGGTTTCAAAAAGTTAGTTACCATCCTTGATTTTATTTCAATCTCATTTCAAATTCAACAATACATATTTAAATATCGATTCCTCCCGAAGCAAATATGGCACGTTTATAGGATCGATTGTAGTAGGATCTCTCTACTTCGTCGAATTGTGTTAGAACATCACCTAATCTTAGTTTTTTGATGAAATACTTCAGTCATCATACTTTGTATCAATATAAAACATTGTGATTCATCAAAAAAAAATAAAAAATGGGAGTGATATGGGGTAAGCTTAGAGTTTCAATTAATATTTTTGAGGTATTTGAGACGTTTCAGAGGGTTTGGAGAGTTCAAGCAAATTGTTTTAGCTAGTTATAAACTTTGGAAAGTGCGACCTAAGGAATAACTGAACCCGAAAATAAAAGGAGTTGCAATTGAAGTTAAGTCTAGATGGTCCATTAACAGATTTGGTTACAACAGCACACGAAATAGCACCAAAATGAACAATAAAAGCCAGCGGTGTGGGCACACTCATATTTATTAGATTTATATATGTACTTGTAATATTGACACACTCGATGTGTTTGTATAATAAAAAAATAATTTACTTTAATAACATACTATACTATCAAAATATTTTAAATTATTTTTAATAGATTTATAAAATTAGTAATAAATAAATATGAAATAATTTAGTGTAAAAAATATAAAATGATATTGAAAAGTATTGAGCGATAAACGAAATTAGTGAGGGGAGAGAGGGAGTGGGAGATAAAATAAGAACGTGTAAAAGGAGAGAGGGGAGGGAAAATAAGAACAAGGAAAAAAAAAAAAGAAATTGACAAAAAAAAAAAAAAAAAAAATCAGACCAAAATGGTTACTAAATGGTGCTATTCCTTTATATAATAATATAGATATACAAATTTTTACTATTCTTTTATGCATTTATTAGTATCTATACTATATAAAAAGCAGTAGACCAATCTAGCTAATAACTACCCTTGGTATTTTTGGTCTGGCATTTTTGCTCTCTTTCTCCTTATCTCCTCTTTCACTTCTCTCTCTCCTTTAAACGTGATATTCTTCTATATCCTCTCATATTCTTATCTTCAAGATTTATTTTACTTTCTCCTTTTATTTATTCTATCAATGTATTATTTAAAATTAACATTAAGTTTTTTTTTGTTTAAATAAATCTAATAAATATATTCAAATAGTTAAAATATATATTCATATTAAAGTTTAATATATATTTTTAATTTTATACCATTCAAATTTAAACACGTGATTATCTTATATTATATTTGTATTTTGTACACATAAAGAGTATGTCACATCTACTAGTTTATATAATGAGTAAAAATAATTTAACATATAATTAAAAAAGGTCATAGAAAGTAAAACAAATGTAGGAGAGAGGAGAGAATAATAGATCAAAATTAATAACTAATTTAAGGGTTGCTTAGTCAATCCACTTAAAGAGACCAGAAGTAGGGCTTCGTCAATGCTGTAGCACCAAGTGCATCGAAAAAATGACACGTGCCTCAAAAAAGCAGACATCTATGCTTCCTCCAAAAGTTGGTGGGCCCATCTTATTGACTTTATTTATTTATTTTTTTGAATGTTGGCTAGAGTTTTTTTTTTTAAACCCAACTATAGTTAAATGTTTTGAATAAGAATAGGGACCACTTCAGATCTAGCAAAAAAAAACACCTTTCACCGTCCCTTTTCTTTTTCTACTCTTATTTTCCTTCATTTCTATGAGATTTCACCGGCCACACTATTTCCATCGCTAGCAACCGTTCAATGGTGGGAACTTTTTCATCAACTAAACTTTCGTGGTATCCATTTATGGTAATATTAACCTTTTCTTTTTTTTTTTTGTAAAATTTCAGTAGCTATTTTTTTTCATGTGGCGCGGTGCCCCTTTTATCCTTTTTTTTTCTTTTTAAAAAAATATCTTATGGCATGATACAACATTTGCCTTATTATTTATTTATTTATTTGAAAAATAATTATTTCATGAAGTTAAAACTGACTAAAAGAACAAAGTTGATATTTATATACAAGAATTATAATGAAAAATGTATACGAGCTCTTTCAAAGTGAAACAAAAAACCAGAATGCAAGCATTATAATAGAAAATATAGTCGTGCTCTTTCAATGTGAGATATATATATATATAAACATTATAATAGAGAGGGGCATTTTATTTTGAGATATATATTAGAATGTGGTTGTATTTGTTTTATATATAATGACATGAATGTTGTCATACTAATTGATGGCAATATACAGGGGTTAATATTTAACTTGAAAACATGAATGACAATATTGATGTCAAAAATGTCGATTGTGAACAACATATAGTTGAGTTGCCACCATTGTCTGAAATAATAGATGAATTTGAACGTAAATTAGCAGTTGGTCAAAGGTCAATAAGTCCCGAGGATGCTTATTTGATGTATTGTGAATATGGACGGTGTAAGGGCTCTAGTATAAGGAAAGAAAAGCAAGAAAATTTCCATGATAACAGTGGAAACCTTTATATGAAAGAATTTGTTTGTTCTTATAGTGGAACAAAAGATGAAAAATGTAGTGCTAATAATGAGCAACCAAGTTACCAAAAATTGGATCAAAGAATCGGTTGTACGGCAAGGCTTGGACTTGGGCACAAAAAAATGAAGAATGAAGAGTCACTATTTTTGATATTAACCATGATCATGAAATGGTTGTTGTTGATGAAAGATACATGTTAAGATCAGCACGTAGTGTTTAATATGCTAAAGGAAATACATTGACGACACTAGTGGATTCTGGAATTTCAATATCTAATGCTTATTCTTACTTGCAACAAGAGTCTCAGGGTAGGGAAAACGTTGGCTTTCTTTAGAAGGACGTATACGATTAATTAGGCAGTATAGCTAAAAAACATAGACACATTGAGGGTGGTGATGCTATAGAATTAATTCGATATTTCAAAAAGAGATTTAGTGAAGATGCTTTGTTTTATTGGGATTTTCAAGTTGATGGAGATAATAGAATTTGCAACTTTTTCTATTGAGATGGTTGTTGTAGGATTGACTATGAGACATTTGGTGATGTTCTTTCATTTGATTCTACTTATCGGACAAATAAGTATAATTTGATTTATATTCCCTAAAAAAAAAAGTATAATTTGATTTATATTCCCTAAAAAAAAAGTATAATTTGATTTGTGCGCCATTTGTAGGTATGAATCATCATGTGCATAATGTGATGTTTGGATTGGGTTTTTAGTCAAATGACACAGAGGCTTCTTTTCAGTGGTTAGTTAATACATTCCTTGAGTCTATGGGAAATAAACAACCTGAGACTATTTTCACAGATCAATGCCAAGCAATGATGAATGCTATTGAAGTTGTTTTTCCAAATTCTCATCATCGACTATTTCAATGGCACATTAATCAAAATGCTCTTTCTCATTTAATTTGGAAGTTTGAACAATAATACCGAATTTAAAAGCTTGTTCAATAAGTGTACGGAATTTTGTGAATTTGAAGAAGAGTTTGAGGATGTATGGAGTAGAATGATTGTTGGTTACAATCTTTATGATCATTCATGGTTAAAAAACATGTACAAATTACGGCATAAGTGGTCTATAGCATTTAGCAAACATAGGTTCAGTGCAGGTTTAAAGGCTACTTATCGAGGTGAGGGTTCAAATGCTATTTTGAAAGATGGAGGTAAAAGGACACATACTTTGTTTGAATGTTTTTAGAGATTTGACAAAGTTCAAAATAAATGGCGCTAGGATGAGAAAGAAGATGATTTTAGGTGTCGCCACGGGGATGCCTACACTTGCTGTAAAGAGTAATTGTTCGTTGAAATATGCTGCAAAAGTTTATACATACATGATATACAAAATATTTCAAACAAAATTGCTAAACTCCTTAGGCATTGATCTTGACAGTCAGTGTACTCAGAGTGACACCTTATTTGAATTTGAAGTGCGATCTCAAGACTCAAATCAAGTTCGCAAAGTTGAGTTTGATATTAAATCCCATGAAATAAAATGCAGTTGTTAATACTTTGAGTCTATTGGTATACTACGTTGGCATGCATTATTAGTTTTGAAACACATGAATGTGTATAGTATACCAGTGCAATACATAAAAGCACAGTGGACAAAAGGTGCAAGTGATAGAGTGTGCCATCAAGAAGAAAACATTTGTAGCAAGAATTAGGAGTCGGAGACTGTTTATGTTAATCACATAATGAGGTATTGTCATGGTCTTTCTGTGCGAAGTAAAGGACATTTGGAACTAGAAATCTTGTGAGGAATAAACTGAAGGATGTTGCTTCTGATTTGGAGGAATTACTTGAGAACTTGTCGGTGGATGCTTTGGGTGTGTATGGTAATGCTACGGATTTAGGGGGTTCAAATTTGAATATTGAAGAGCAAATCTGTAACCCGGTTTTATGTGAAGCCAAGAGGAGTTAGTAATGCTGGTTTGCCCAACCATTGGGATCCAAAGAGCAAGAAAGGAAAATCAAACGATGGATCTTCAGGTAGGTTTTCAATTATTATTATTATTATTTCAAGTAAGTTTTCAATTATTATTATTATTATTATTATTTGTAATTCCTACACTTAGCTCAATACATTTTTCAAGGGAAAACTACAAAAAATTCAAAAAGAAAATTGCAAAGTTCACAAGGAGCAATTGATGCTACAAGTGAATTTGGTTTCTATCAACCTCATGGGTTACATCTTATGCCATCTCCAAATACATTTAGTTCAATACATATGGTAAGTTATGATTTACGATATTAATCTTTCTTTTACTTTAATGTAAATTGGCATTCTTAACTTTATCCTTTAATGTTCAGGAACATGGTATGACTCAATATTTTGGTCACATTCCTCTTAATACTCCTTCATATTGGGATCATAATTGCTCGCAAGTTTGCTACATATGAATATGATTGTTAGTTTTATTAACCAATATATATATATATATATATATATATATATATATATATTTTACTTGTTTAATGCTTATATTTGTTATATATAGGGGTTGTTTCAAAGTGAGGCAAGACCACCTAATTGAGGCTATTGACCAAGGATGCAATTAAATAGGATATGTAATAGTTATAATTTTCATGTAATTAATTAGGAGGTGTAATAACTACAATTTCAGTTTTTATATTGTTGTTTTATCCTCATGGGAACACATTAATATGATAAAATTGCACTTATTTTCAATCTTAATTCTTGTACTATATTTGTAGCATATATGTGTGAGATTTGAGCGTTGCAATTATTTTATATAATCAAAAATATGCTGTGAAAATATATTAAACAACACATTGATCCTTGCAAAAAAATAAAAAATAAAAATTGAAGATGCTAAAATTGAACACAATTTGAAGGTGCAATGTTGAGAGATTCAAATGGGGTTCAAATTGACTTCTAGTCCATATTAAAAAAAAAAAAAATAGAAAGCAAGGCAATGAGTTGGGCCCACTAATTCAACTTTTGGAGGAATCATTGATTATCTCATATCTGATTACTAATTTTAATTAAAAAAGAAAATAAAAATAGTGATACGCGTCACTTTTTTTAGGCAGCATGTGCAACATCGAGGGAGCCCAGAATTAGTTATCATAGGCTTCTCATATATGATAGACTAACAATCAGAGCACACACTATGTGTATGCACTGAAAAAAGTAACATAATAAATTCAAATTTGTAAAACTTAAGCATTTAAAAGTTTAAAGTGAAACTCGATATTGCAAAATTTTTAAATTCATTGAAAATGTAACCTTACTAAGTAAAATAAACGTCTAATAAATAAAACAGAGTCTTGAACGAATAAATAAATCTAGAAAAACAGAAAAAATATGACACACTTGATAAACTAAAAAATAAGTAATTCTAACATAAGTAATCTTTAAAAAGGAATTTTCTGGCTTTTAAAAAATATGTCCAATCAAATATACTGTTCTTTTTGGGAAAAATGCAATTTTTGCCGATTATCTTTCGTCCATTTGAGTTTTTGTACTCTAACTTTTGATTGGTAATTTTGTCCTATTTTTTTCAAAAAAATTGCAATTTATGCCTGATCTAATCGAATTTGACAACCGACGCTTACACGGATTTCCAATTTGGAGTTTTCTTAATTTTAGTGCTGATGTGGTATAAAAAATGGGGTTTGTTAGTCATTTAACCACAATGTCAAAACAAGATGACGAGTTGTTAAAAAAATACAAAAACAAAACAAATCAATAAAAGAAAAATAAAAAATAAAAAACAAAATAATTATATACAGTTATTTATACATACAAGGCTATAAACAAGTTTATATATATAAATATATATCCCCAATTCAAAAGTTAAAGAGCAAAAATCCATATCCATGAAAGATAACGGACAAAACTCATATTTTTTCCTTTTTTTTTTTCATTGAAGTGTTTTTTTACCAAAAACAAGTTGGTCTAACTAGATGAGGTACTAGATCTTTTAAGCAACAGTTAGGATTCGAATCCTAATTAATTGGGACGAATCAACTTCATATTGAGCCTATGCAGTACGCGAATCTGAATTAGTTGACTATTGAATTGGAATCGGATAACTAAGACCAACAAAAAAAAATGGAATCTTTCTTTTTTATTTTTTCAAAAAATAAATACTTCACTTAAACCAAAAAAAAAAAAAAGCTCATCCAAAGCGCTTGATACACGAGACCAACGATTGAATCTTGCTGTTGCTCTTTTTTGATGAAATACAATACCAATTTATTTGATTTTATGCACTGTTTCAATTTACATTTCCATGCACTCTTGTGCACCATGACTTGATAAGTTATCAGGTTGAGGAATGATTTATACTTCCCTTATGTATGTTATTTTAACTCAGATTTGTATGACATTCTGTACACCGGATCTAATAATAAATTGTTGGACTGCAATTTTTAGACCAATTACATGTCACCGTATCTAAAATTCTTTTCATCCTGAATGATTATTAACACCAATTAACAATATCATTTTACATTGTAATTCTAACTTATTTCCTGAGAAAATCTTATTATTTTCTTAAAATTGATTAAAGTATTATTCATTATTATATTAATATCATAGTTTTCATAAAAATTAAAGTGAAATTAATTAATAATATATATATTAATAATATTTAGTTGAATAAAATAATAATTATATTACCTTACCAGGCCAACAATATTGAAAATAGTTTGAACTTAATATTAATTTAATTAAAGACAATAGATGTTAACTAATAGGCGTGACGAGAAAACAATTATATTGATCAAAATAATTAATATATAAATTAGACCTTTTTTTTTTTTTTTTGCGTAAATGAGTTGAGTTATGCTCATTTGCACTCCCAATGAGAATTGATTGAAAAGAGTTTGGTTTTATAACATGGAGGAAGGCAACATTGTCTTTCAACTAAAGTTGCTGTATTTTTTTGGGTATTCGTTGTTTTTAAGTGTAATAATTCTCTTCACATATATACCAAACATGTTTTAATCAATCAATGGAAAAGAAAAAAGTCTACCAAACTAAAAAGAGGGATGAATTTGTACACAATTCTTTAGACCACATATTCAATGAGATGTGTAATACCTCCAATTCTATTGACCTATCAAACGCAATCTATAGATACAGATAATGATAGTACTAATAAGAATAATAGAAATAAAAATAAAGCTAATTATCCATATCCAAAAGTGATAATTGATATATGTGGGTGAAAAAGGTCACAATTCTTAAATTTGAAACCTAGGTCGTATATATCCAAAAAAACAAAAAGAAAAAAAGAAATACATAACTAAAAGTCCCACATCGTGACCTTCGGTGATGTCACATTCTTGTTGCCCTGGATCTATTTTTTGGATATACTTTTCATAAATACCCTGCACATATATGTTCAGATGCGAATAAATGTAATGTATTTAGTGTTTCCCTGCTCAACATGACACTGGCTTGCCTTCAAAAAAGGAAAACCTGAATTTCTTATATGTCTGGCCACAAAATTAAAGTGTTTTTATTGGATATTCCTTTTGGACGAATTGTTCATAGCCCAATTTAAAAGCGTATTTGATAGGTTCAGAAACAACTTTCGTATCTAACGAACTCGGACTCGGAGCGTGACACGTCAAAACTTGCTCATCATATTAGAAAATAGAGTGAGGAAAACAAACATTTCTTAAAGTAAATAAACATAATTCCATGTCCTATCTCGTACATACGTACATATAAAACAGTTCAAGTTCATTATTTCATTCATTCATTAATTAAATATGATCTTCTGTTACATTTCATAATTACGTATATATTTTGTTCCACAAATATTTGATCATTGTGTATTAATATATACGTTTTACACATCCCTAAAATATAACCAAGGGTGAATGTCACTTTAAAATCCTAAAACTTATGTTCTCAATAAAACAATAAGTAATTAACTTAAGTTTTGCCAACTATAAATACAATATTATTAAAATTTATACTTAGTTAAATATTGATCTCTCTTCTTGTCACTATCGTAAAAAGATTCTTAAAGAAGCTTCTCCCTTAAGATACGAAATTCTCCAATTATTACTTTTTTGTTAAAAAATGAATTAGTTAGTATATTGGTTAGTAATTAAGTAACCAATTTGCTAAACAAAAATTATTGTTTAAGTAATTACCTTAGACTAAAGTTTAGATAATATTTTTTCTAGCGAAAGTTTAGATTGTTTAATTTTTATTATTAGGTATTTTATAAATTTAAAATTTTAATATTTTAAGTTCAATGCTAAAGTTCATATATTTTAATTTATATTTCAATGTTAAGTACCGATTTTTGGACAAGCTAATTTAGGAAAAGCTATTAATATTCTTGATAATGTCACAGGCAGGATGCGTTAATTAAGATATTGAATTAATTATGGAGATGGTATCATATGTTATATGTCTCTTACTCCAATGGCAGTATTTTTAATTTGGAGCAGAGAATTAGGACCACTATATAATAATTATTATGACTGCAATACTGTACAACAAACAGAGAGTGAGAGCTGTGACTTTTGGAGTAGTGAATGATCAAGTGAGAGTTGTGACTTTTTATTGTGATAATTAAGTAGCTATTGCTTACGCCAACTATCCCAAATATGGGAAAACAAAACATATAGATATAAAATATAATTTTGTGTGAGGCACTGTTGAGAAGAGAAAGGAGTGACGCCACTACTAGAAAAAAGACATTTAGGGACGCATTTTAGGAGACATTTTAATAAACATGTTCCATCAACCTTCTTATTGAGACACTAGCATAAAAAGCATCCCTTGTACCTTCATTACATTATTTTTATTAGGATATTTTTGAATAAATGTTTCAACAGATCGTATGTGGAGACGCTTTTACAAATGTGTCCTAATAAGACCAAATTATGTCACTTTATTGGAATGAATTTTTAGAAATGTCCTAACAGCACAGTGTATACTGTATACTAATCAAAGTGTCATAACAAAAGCTATATTGGCGCTTAGACACTGCAAGAAAACACTTAATTTCTAGTGGAATTTTTTCAACAAATTTTCATGGGAAATTTTTGTTGGAAAATTTCAAGAGTCCGACAGAATGTCTACCGCATTTCAGCCCATAATATTGGTGCGAACGAACATGCCAAATTAATAATTTATATATTTACAAAACTTAATAAAATACAAAAAATAATAAAGCACATAATTACAAAATTAATATTAAAATAACTTAATAAATTGGAAAGAAATAAGAAAAGGATAATTTGATAAAGATATGATAAAAAAAAGAAAAAGAAATCATACCCCTAATTTCATAAAAAGCCAAGTGGTGGAACTTTTTTCTTTACTTGTGGGAGATCAGGGTTTGAACCTCCACAAATGCGAAAATGTATGCCTTTTCTAGATGTGTGACATGTGGTATTCCGACGACAAGTAACAATGATAGTAAGACTCTGGTGGATGCCTGGTGACAATGATAGGTTGGACTCTAGCGAACGTCGTTAGTAAGTGGTGTCGACTGATTTGGATGGCTTTGAGGAATTTCTAATATTTTATGTCACATTCCAACGAAACAACATGACATTTTTAAGTGTCATAATGTGAAAGATTTATGGGCTATACTAAGTGTCACAATAATAAGTGCATTTGGGATGCTTATGGACGGGCCACCTATGGGACGCTTTGGCCAGGCGTCCCAACAAATGAAAGCGCCCCTAAATCACTTTATTGGGATGCTATTGAGAGTCCCTATATAGCTTGTTTTTTTTTTCTAGTAGTGACACTTAAATTACTTGTCAACACATGCGATGATAGGAAACCCCCTAACTAAGTCAATACCCAAAGATGTATTTATGTGTCATGCCAGAACATTAGGACTGAGCATGATAGAATGTATTTTATTTGTATTTTTGAAATTATGAATGATTAATGCACATTATTTGAAAATATTGAATTTGGGTTATACACATGTTTTTCATTTATTGTCTAAAATATGTTAGAAAAGTTGAAAATGACTTTCTGACCCAAGAAATTGACTTTGACATTTGGAAATATGAAAATACTAGATAGCATTTTATTTTCTAATAGTCGAGTTGGATGCACTTACCCAATATATAGAATATGTCAATAAAACCATATTTGAATTTTACTTTAGTGATATGAGTTTATTGAGGATTCGTTGGAAGCAAAATAAAGAGTAGAGGTTTGAGGTACACTTAAACTTAGTTATGTATGATTCAATTTTTGAAAGAAAATGACATGCACTACTAATTAAAAGTTGAGAGCATCGTAGCATACATTCCATACCTCATGTACAATATGAGTGTATGCAAGGGTATGACAAATGTAACTTCTTTCTAAAAGTTGAAATTATACTTTAATTAGTGTTGCTAGTTTAGCATGTCACCAATATCTATTACAGATTCGACTATGTGGTACATGTTTGGGAAAGCAATTAAAAGTGATAATTGAGAGTTACTAAGGAAGATTATTTTCGACTCTCACATAATTGTATTCATTGGCTAGCCAGTTACTTTAAGTTCATTACAAAAAATGATTTATTGTGATGAAAATATTCGTGGGAAAAAATTGAAATTCATCACAAAATGTTTTTGTGAGAAAATGTTTTGTCATATTACCTCATAATATCACCCTTGCATTAGGTTATTGTGACAAATATTGTCTTTGACTCTCAAATAATTGTATTCATTGGCTAGCCAATTATTTCAAGTTCACTACAAAAAAAAAAAAGATTTATTGTGATAAAAATATTCATGGAAAAAAAATTAAAATTTTATCACAAAAGTTCAACACAGTTTCCTCACAATATCGCCCTAGTATTAAGGTTATTGTGACAAATGTCATTTCATCACAAAACATATGTGACATAGAACTAACTGTGGGGATTTTTTTTATTTGTGATAAAAATAATATTTCCTCATATTAGGCAGTAGGTATATTGTGAGAAAATTTAAGTTTGTTCTGAAATGTGACAAAATGACAATTTATCACATTATGGTACTTTTATGTGTCAAAACCAAATCCAATCACAAAAAATGTATCAAAAGTAGACTATAATGCATGGACACTTCAAAAAATGACTCCGTGCGGACAAGTGTCAAACACGGGCACGGCTCCGACAAGTGGCCAACACGGCAAAATGTGTCTGAAAAAAAAAAAGAAAACTTTTAACACGGTGTCAGACAAGGCTGCAACACAGTGGGTCTCTTTCAAATTTTAAAAAATTTACTGGCAAAATTGAAAATAACAAACAACTTTTTTAATTTTAAGTGTTCTAATCAGATTCTTTTTTCTCTCACTAGTTTCGTCATTCTCTCTCTCTCTCTTGGACTTTCCTTGCTCAATCTATTGCTTGTTGTGCGCTGGAGTTGTTGTTGTACATTGGAGCTGTTGCTACGCACTGTTGTTGCTGTGGCTGTTGTTATTATTTTTTTGGGTTTTTCTTGAATTTTTACTCTTAAGTTTTATTCTATTTTTGTGTTGCTTTTATGTGTAAATTTGGAGTGGACGAAATATGTTTACCTCCCCTGAGGTATACCCTATTTACAGAAAACACCCCGACCTATGAAAAATTACACTTACCCCCCTGAATTGATGCGGTAATTACAAATTACACCTAACAAAAATGAACTTTCAAAATTACCTTTTTGGGAAATTATAATTACCCCCTTGCATTGAAGGGGTAATTACAAATTATACCCCCTGAATTAAAAAGACTATTTTGCCCTTGGAGGTTTTTTTTGTTATATTATACATATTTAAATTTAAAAATATACGTATTTAAATATTTTTAAAAAAAATTAAATCAATTATATTTAATATGCGATTAGTTATAAACATATACTTCAAATTATATAATTGTGATAAGTAAATTTATATTTAATAAGTACAAATAGATAAAAAAATCTTATAATATTACAAAATTTGTTTTTATAAATACAAAAAGCTATTGATATTCTACTAGTTGATACACAAATTACAATACATATTATGTATAAATTGTTTTTATAAATACAAAATATGTCTTCCCCCGCCCCCCAATTTTTTACTCATTTCTTTCTTCTAGCCCCAGGTCGTGTCTCTCTTTCTCTCATACACACTGTCGCCGGCTGCCCGTTACATCGTCCACTGCCCATTCACCTTCCAACGCTACCTGAGAAGGGATCGAGAGGGAAGTGGGGCAGAGATCGAGAAGGAGAGAAGATTGAGAAGGCAAGGAGGGGCAGGGGGGAGATTGAGAGGGAGAGAGACGTTGAGAAGGGAGAAGGGGGAGAGAGAGAGATCAAGATATCCTCCACGGCCGGTTGTCCACCCTTTGTCGTCTCTTGCGTATGGATCGAGAGAGGAGATCTGGGGGGGGGGATCGACAGGTAAAGAGAGATTAAGGGATTGAGAAGGGAGAGGGGCGAGAGATTGAGACGGAGAGGCTTGTTCGTTGGCTGTCCGCCACCTCCAACATACCAACCATTCAGAGGAGAGAGAGAGAGAGAGGAGAGGGGGATGGAATCTGATAATAATAATAATAATAATAGTAGTAATAATAATAATAATAATAATAATAATAATAATAATAATAATAATAATAATAATAATAATAATAAGAAAAATAAGAAAAAGAGAAAATAAAAGAAAATTCAAAAAAAAAAGAAAGAAATGATAAAGAAAGGGTATTTTTGGGGCTTCACACCTATCCTTACTTCTAGAAGGGTAATTTTGAAAGTTCATTTTTTTTAGGTGTGATTTGTAATTACCCCCTCAATTCAAGGGGGTAATTATAATTTCTCCTAGGTTGGGGTTTTATTTTAAATAGAGTATACCTCAAGGAAGGTAAACATAATTCGCTCTTATAATTATGGAGAAGATGACATGTATAGTGATTATTGTTGTTTTTTGATTCAAATCTCAAAGTTTAAAGCCCCAAATTAAACCCTAACTAAGAAATTGGTATTTGAGTTCTTTCTTGAACTTTTATTCTAAAGTTTTATTTTATTTTTGAGTTGATTGTGTGTGTAAATATGGAGTTATAATTATGGAGAAGAAGATAGGCGTAGTGATTATTGCTATTTTGAACTAATTGAGTAATTGACTAATTAAGTAATGCTTTTTGAACTTTGAATTAATTGAAATAAGTAATGCTTTATGTTCATGATTTTGAATTGCAATTTTTGTTCATTAAGTTGTTCATGACTTTAAATTTATGTGCATGCCTTCATGGTCATCTAATAATTTATAGTTTGTAACTTATTTGTCATAGGTTTCTTATAAAATTGAATCATGGATTTTGATAATGCAAGCCATAACAAGGATGATGATGTCCATCTCAAGATGTTCGCCCATGATGGAGGTATGTGAAAAAACAAGGAAAGACCAATGAAGGGGGTGGAAATTTTCCTTTCACGTGTAACTTTTGCAAGGTAACATATAAGGGTTCGTAGTCTAGAGTGAAGGCACATTTGCTTACAATTGTGGGAGATGGGATTAAAGGATGTTCAAAAGTAACTGTCGGTCAAATAAATCAAATGAAAAGATTAGAAGATGAAGCTACTCAAAGAAGAGAGCGGGGTCAACCAAAAATGGTTCATTTGCCTTACTCAATCTCAAGTTTTAGCCAATCATCTTCTCATTCTGTATCTATGGGTACAATCAACTTCTCATCTTTTAGACAAGAAGGTTATGGACGTAAAAAAAGAATAGCTGGGGGTGATAGTGCCTTAGAAAAATCATTCAATGTTCAAACTAGAGAACAATTGGACAGTGAAATAGCAAGAATATTATTCTCAGGGGAGCTTCCTTTTAACCTTGCTCGAAATCCTTACTATATAAGAGCCTTCTCCTTTGCTGCAAATAATTACATTGCAGGTTATGTCCAGCCAAGTTATAATGCTCTAAAGACAAAATTCTTGCAAAAAGAAAAAGCTAATGTTGAGAATTTTCTTGAATATACTAAAAGTACATGGAAAAGTAAAGTCGTGACTCTTGTATGTGATGAGTGGATAGATCCTCAAAGAAGGCCATTGATTAATTTTATGGCTATAAATGAAGGTGGCACAATATTCGTTCGAGTTGTTAATTGTGAGGGGGGATACAAAGATAAATGGTTGATCTTGAATTTGATGAAGGAAGTGATGGTTGACGTTGGGGTTTCTAATATAGTTCAAATAATCACTGATAATGCTCCTGTTTGTAAAGCTGCTGGGTTGTTGGTTGAACAAACATACCCAGATGTTTTTTGGACACCATGTGTTGTGCATACCCTTAATCTTGCTTTGAAAAATATTTGTGATGCAACAAAAAAAAAAAAAAATTGAGGCAAATGAAATCGCATATGAAGAACGCCATTGGATTACTGAGATTGCTGGATCAGCTACTATGATTCGTAATTTTATTATGAATCATTCCATGAGGCTTGAATGTTTAATGAGTTCTCAAAGCTGAAAGTACTTGTTGTTGAAACTCGCTTTGCTTCTATTATAGTTATGTTGAAACAATTTAAGCTCATACAAAAACAGTTGCAAACTATGGTTATTAGTGAGCAATGGACTTGTCATCATGATGATGATGTTGCTAAAGCAAGAATTGTGAAAGAGAAATTGTTGGATGATTTGTGGTGGGATTCCATTGATTATATTCTTACTTTCACAGAAGCTATGTATGAAATGCTTAGAGCATATGATACAGATAAGCCTTGTCTTCATTTGATTTATGAAATGTGGGATGCTATGATATGACAAGTGAAAGCAGCTATATATAAACATGAGAAAAAAAAATGATCATGAGGATTCAAATTTTTGGCGTGTTGTGCATAAAGTGTTGGAGGATAGATGGAGCAATCTTTTATATTGCTTAGCTCATTCTTTGAACTCAAGGTAATCAACTTTATATTTCAATCATATTAAACATTTTAGTTTAACTTATTTTTAAGTTATACTTATAATGGTTATTTTAATTTTGACAGGTGTTCAACAAAAGAATAGCAAAGTCAACATCCAAATCTCTCTCTACCCCAAAGTGATCTAGAAATTTCTAAAATTCAAAAAATATGTTTGAAGCGCCTTTTCCCAACTGAAGAAGCACATCGGGAAGTTAACATTGAGCTTGCAAAGTTCTTTAGATGCCTTTTATTTTAATGTTTTTTACAATATTAACTAAAAGATTTTGTTGTTACTCTATAATTTGTATACATATTCCTTTGTTAGTTGTTAATACCAGAAATTGGAAATGTGGGTCGTGGTGATGATCAATTGGCCGAGAGTAGCCTGGCATGTATAAATTTAAATTGTTATTGATTGAGAATTTTTCTGGATGAGTTAAATCAAGTTCAGTATCCAGAAAGGTTGATTGTTCTAGTTTACATGGAACGATTTTATAGAGTAGTGAATAATACTCTGAGTGACATAGATGGTGCCAGAGAAAGATTTTAAGACTATTAATTCAACATTTCTTAAGCCTCCCGGAGCACTACAATAGGACCATTTTGGGGCAGCTCCTACATTATCTGTTGCTTTATAAGGTGTATACAGAAAAATGCTCAGAGTTATGATTTGTTGTGAACAACAATCCTTTGAGGTTCAGTCTGCGGGAGTTTGCATTTATCACAAAACTTAATTGTAGTCCATTACCTTCGGATGAGGAGATGCAAAGTAAGAAATCATCCAAGAATGCACAAAGGTTCTTGGACAAGGTTGTTTACGGTGCAAGGAGGACACTTAATCTCATTGATTTATTGGAAAATTTGAAAGATGATGATTTTGCTACTCTGGAAAAATTCTAGATATTTCTTGTATGATTTGTGCATGCTGGTCTTTTGGCAAGAGAGGACCCCAAAGCCATCAACTATGAATACTTGTTGTTTGCCAATAATATCAAATTCTTCAACTCATATCGCCAATAATATCAAATTCTTCAATTCATACCCGTAGGGGAGGATAGCATTCCAGAAGACGATAGAGGGTATTCACGGAACAAATATGGTTCGAATATCTGAGAAATGGGCCAAAGATGGTGACAAAACAGATGCAACTTACAGTGTTTTTGGCTTTCCATGGGCCTTACTGGTAATAAATTGTGTGTATTATGAATTCAATTTTGTTCATTTATTGTTAGTGTATTATGTATATACAATTCATGGATTTGTTTGTTCATGTGCATTTAGGTGTTCATGTACGAGGCAATCCCTATAATTGGAGAACTATACGGGGATTAATGCGATGAAGAAAGAGAACAACTACTGCCACTTCCGAGAATGGCAAAATGGCATACGAAGAAATGAAGCATTTGGGATTACAATGCTATAGATGAGTCAACAAAAAAAAATGGTATAAGTTTTTAAGATGTGTAAATGTTATTGCTATTTTGCAGCTCCTTTTACATTGGTTTGCATATGTCTATTTCAGGTGGTTGTGTGTCCTTTATTACGGCCTACTGCAAGGGAGATGGATGTGCCATACATCACTAATTTATCAGAATTAGATGATGTAGTTTATGCACGCCTTGATGATTAGCTAACTCATGATTTTAATGGAGTCACAGAGCTGACCTGCACGATGTTATGAGGGAGATAAAATACTAGGCTAAGAATGACGAGACTAATGATACATCTGAAACACGAGTGGCATCTTCCCAAGGTGCTCATGCCAGCACACCTGCCGTTCTACCATCTTCTTCCACGCATCATGAGAAGTTAGTTGTATAAGTGAAAGGTACGGAGAAGATAGTACAAATATTATATTAAGCACATGTTAGCACACCTACCGTTCCACCATCTTCTTCTGTGTCTTCTTGTGCGCATCGTGAGAAGATAATTGAACTATTCAAAGGGATGGAGAAGAAGATTAACTTTGTTTCTGAATTCATAAAGGAGCAGCTCGATAAGATCGAGCAAGAGATTGAGATAATTAATAAAAAAGTACATGTAGAAGCAGGTGTTGTGGATGCAGGTATTCAAGCTTCAAATATAGGTTTAGAACTTGCACAGATAGATGTTGACCCGGAGGAAATGGGTAATGATAGAAAAAGAACACTTAGGACTCAAAAATAAAAAAAGCAAATACATGTTGTCTCAATTCATCCTTGCTAACAAAAAGGGAAAGAAAGAAAAGAAAAATGAAATGATTGAAAAGGAGCTTGTGATTGCTGTTGATATGTTAATCCCTGTGGGTGACGGTATATTGATGGCCTTTCAAGATCGGTACAAGAAGGCAGAAACACAAAAATTATCAATATAAGGTCAGATGGCTGTCAATATGGATTGGAAATATTTTAAGATTCTGTGGACAAAAATAACTAGCTTGTTGGTTACATAAGTTTACTAAACACACCTATATATATATATATATACATATCTAATATCTCTATCAAAGAGTTTGTGCTTTTAAACACATTTTCTTATAAGTTATTCATTCATATTGGTGCATCATCTTGACAAGCCATTAGCTCCAATGAGGATTAGACAATGGAATTATCCACACGTATATGCATAGGATTGTTGTTTTGTGGATACTATTCATTGTCGTGCAAGGTCTTGAATCATATTATCACAAAAAAGGTTGGTACCATCCACCACGATAGTCACATTGATAATGATACTTTAGAGAAAGGCCTTGCAAAATCCCAGACCTCTAGTTTATTAATTGACTATCATGTTGGGAGGTTGCCGGTTAATGCCAGTCCTTTGTTGAATTGTTTGAAAATATACGGTGTTATCAACATGAATAAGAATCATTGGGTTGGGGCTATGTGCCACATAGAGAAGGGGTCAGAGGAAGTTCTTAATTGCAATCATAGTTGTTACAATAGGAAGGACATGGTGATGGCAATGTGTGGTCTGTGTTACATATTTCTGATGGTGTTGGAGAAATATGGTAGATTTCAGTATCTAAATCAAGATTTGTTTGAGTGAAAATGGGATTAGACTTGTTCACATAACTATGGAGGGTATGTATTTAAAAATTATTCTTATTATCCTTGACCCCCACAAATTTTATTTTGAGGTTATCGTAATGTACTTTTTGTGTTTTATGTAGTGGCGATTGTGGTATATATACATTGAAATTCCTCGAATTTGAACACACTAATACCTTGGTCGAGCTGTTGAATGACAAAAAACCTACTGCTTTTTGAACAAGAATGTGTATGGAGCATTTCATTGGAGCGATGGATCACATGGTTGTTGCTGATTAAATTATGTAGGTTGGCCTTGGAGTATGACGTGTAAATTATGTAGAAGTATGATTTTGTTTTGGGAAAGTTTATTGTATTTTAATTTTATGATGTGTAATGATGTATAGCTTGGGACTGCTTCAATGTAGTGTACATGAGCGATGGCTTTGTTGTATCGGTCGAACAATTTTATGTATTGGTTGAACGATTTATTAATTAGAATCTATGCATGTGCTATCCAGAATCTATGGTTTGTTGTATCGGTCGAGCGATTTGTCACTCAGAATCTATGAGTGCATATGTTGTCCAGAATCTATTGTCTGTTGTATCTGTCGAATGATTTTTTATATCTGTAGAATGATTTGTTGCTCATAATCTATGTTTGCATGTATTATCCAAAACCTATAGTTTGTTGTATCGGTCAAACGATTTATTGCTCAGAATCTATGAGCGCACATGTTGTCTAGAACCTATGGTCTGTTGTATAGGTCAAATGATATGTTGTATCGATCGAATGATTTGTTGCTCAGAACCTATGGTTGTATGTGTTGTCCAGTACCATTGGTTAGTTGGTCGAACGATTTTCCCTACCGGTTGAATGATTTGTTGCTAGAATTTATGGTTCCATGTGTTGCTCAGAATCCATGGTTTGTTGTGTCGATCGAATGATTTATTGCTCAGGATCTACGATTGCATATGTTGTCTAGAATCTATGGTTGGTTGTATTGGTCGAACAATGTTCAATATCAGTCGAACGATTTGTTGCTCACAATCTATGATTGCATGTGTTGTCCAAAATATATGGTTCTATATGATCAACAAACAGATAATATTCATTGACCAACCAATGTATCATTTATTAGTAATAGTTTAGCCAATAACGATATTATTTATTTGTTTATGTACATCTACTTATTCATTTAAATTTAATTTCATTCTCTCCTTAGAAAAAAGATTCAAACTCTCTCTGTCTAAGACACACCGTGCAACAACTATCAATCAACTAACTGATTAATGTTATCGATATCGATCTGTCCTAGGATTAGTCAAGTTTGTTGGGTAGTCAATGTTTGGCTAAAACTATTTGATGGGTACACAAGGTATTCAACGCTTGACTAAAACCACAAAGGTTCACAAGGTATTCGATGAAAGTCCTAAGTGACTTTGGTACACAAAGTAGTTCAACAAAAGTCCCAAACAACAAAGGTACACAAGGTGTTCGATGATTTCATTTGAAATCAAGGATTTGAAAGTTTATATATGGGTTTGAAGAGTCAAAAGGAACATGTGCCCGAGTCTTCTCACACAAATTATTGGTTCCGACTAAATCAAAATGTCACAAATTATGAACCCGATGAACCTAGGATCCCAACTTACTTGAAGATAGACAACAAGGCACAACTGAATCATTATATTATATTGTTGAATTGGAAGATTGAGGCCTCTAAATATTTGGATGAGGAATGCCTCCACATGCTAGGCTACTATGATGAAGTCATGGACTACATACGAGCAACTGGGTGGAAGAATTTCATCCATATCGATGAGAAAACGTATTCCGACTTGACATTGGAGTTCATGAGCTCTCCTGAGGTATCTAAGGGTATAAGAGGGGTTGATGCTATAGAATTTCGGCTAATGAATAAGTGTATCCATATGGCGTTCAATAAACTAATGGATTCGTCTAGATTCCCGAAAGGTAGAATAATCAAAAAGTCGGAACGTACAGAAAATAGTCATATGTGGCAAACAATAACTGAGACAAACGAACATTATAGAGGGCAAACGGTCCACTCGACCAAATTACATAACTTTTCATTGCAATATATCCATCGAGTTTTGAGTATGTTAATATTCGGTCGAGGCGTGAGTGAGTCAAAGGTTAACATGAGTGAGTTGTTGGTGCTATGGGCCATGCATACGGGGCATCATCTAAATGGTACGTTGCTGTTTGTCAATCATATATCTCGTCCGGCCAAAGCAAAGGATGGAAATATTGTGTTCTGAGGCTATGTTACATATATTGCCCATATCATGAATTTGATCATTCCTAAAGAGATGCCATTAATAGAATGTGAAAAAGTTGGCTTTGCAATGCTAGTTCGAATGGAAATGGTCGAACATCTAGATGATAAGTATCGAGCTATGGATAAGAAGGGTGGACCCAAGGAGGATGCCCAAGAGGTAAACGAAGATGACCTACCAAGTACATAAGAGAATGCTCAACATCAACAATAATATAATGTCGGGACCATCCACGTCTGTTAGGTCAACATTCATCGAGTTATGTAGAGTTAGTGCAATGGGTAGATCAGATGATGGAGATGATACGTGCATTACATGATAATATCCATGGAATCCGCAACTATCTAGATAGCACGCAACAAAATGGAACACCTAAATATACATCTTATATTCCAGCTCAAGATTGTCAGGTTGAAAGGAATTGGAGGCATGTTAGTTGGATCTATGACTTTTAGTTGAATGCGTAGATTTTGCTGGCATATTTTGAATGTGAACCTACATGCAGATATATGTTGGTTTGTAAGTTGTGGACATATTATTTTGAAAATTGATCTGTTATTTTCCATACAATTATTTACCAAGTGTTCGATTCAATGGTCCCAGTTAGCAACTGGCCGATTGAGTAACAAATACTTAGATTGTTAGACCAAACTAGGCCATCGTTTTGAACGATAATCAGGTAGTGTACATATGTATTGTGAGAGTTACTTGACGACGATGACATTACATTAACGATACATGGTAAAATTTAGCTATTTTACATTATAAAAGTGAAACAATTTGTGATATCAAGTACATGGCTAGTAACACAAGGTTTAAAACTACAAGCTTATGAACAATGATACAATTTTCAAGTTGAGTTGGATCGAATTTTGTATTCATGGAGCTTGTTGCTTCTTGTTCTTGACGTATGTTTCTCCCATGCAAATCTTCACGTTCGTCATCTGCATTGAATAGTAGGCACCAATGTGAGAACCTATGTTCCAGGCAACGGTAATACAATTTGTTGGGGTTCTTTGATGACTCTAAAACCATTACGGTGGTTTTACTACCACAACCCAATTTTTAACAATTTTCCTTCTTATATTTCATGCCCCAAACACTAGAAGAAGAAGTTGATGATGCCATTTCATATGTATGTACTGTGTTCCTCAACTAAATGAGTTTTGTGAGATATATATAGAGGTAGGTGTTATTAACTCTTGAAAGAATTTGAGCCTAACGGCTATTTTTTTTCAAACCAAACGGTCAAAAGAATTTGAGCTTAATGGGTATCGATCAAACCAATATCTCTATTGGTCCACTGACCATGTGCGAATCATCAAACTATTACGTCCGTCATCCAGGAGATGCCCAGATTGCATTCTTGTGCATCTTAAATAGTTTACTTATTTACCGTATTGAAAGGTATTGGTTGGACCAATTATCTTATCAGTCTACCGACCGTGTGCAAATCAACAACCTACTACAGCCATCATCGGGAAGTCACCTGGACCATATTCTTATGCATGTAAAATATTTGACTCATTAGTCTTATTAATTGGTATTAGTTGGATAGATACATCTATCGGTCTAGCGATCATGAGCAAATCAACAACCTATTACACCATCATCCGGAAGACACCCTAATCGTATTCTCGTGTATCTTAAATATTTCACTTATTTTTAATTGTAACTCTATCTTACTTTGTTAATTGAATATTTAGATATCCAAAAAACTTAAAAGTAGCAATCTAGTTTTATTTTTTCCCCTTTGTGAACTATTTTCCATACTTAATTCTTATTTTTAAATTCATCATAAACTAATCTGTTTGTCAAGTGTAAGGAATGGTGTAATTTTCCTATTCCCTATTCTATGAAATTCCATAGGATGTGAATGATTTCTTGTGCTTTATGTGCGGATCTTGTTTAATGATCCCAATACTTGATTAAGGTTTGATCGCCCCTAATTATTGAAATTGAGAATCTATGATGAGGTCGAGAGATGATTCATGATTGTTGCTTTGATTAAACAATATTAATTGATATTAAAATTGAATGATAATTGGTTTAATACTAATTGAACCTTAAGGTTGTGTCGAATCTTATGCAAATACTTTGTAGTGCTTGGATTGGTTGAGTGAGAACTGGTTAATTTTAGGCCTAGAGAGGGTTGTATGAGACAATTCTATGATGCTTGAGAAAGATTATGGATATTAGGTCCTTGCTTCACACAATAATGAAATCATTTAATCTAGGAATTGGAATGGAATAGGGATTAAGGCTAATGAACCTATCTTGCACTTGAGTTTAGTTACATTGAATTTTTGTTACACCTTTAAATTACAATTTGAAAATTAATATCTTTCGTATTTAATTTGACATTAGTTTTAATTTAGAAAAATCCACTCCATAATTGGTCAATTTAGCTAAGTAACATAAGTCACTTTCTCAGGTCAAATCACAATTCCTGTGGGATCGACACTCTACTCATCATTTATTACTTGTGCAATTGTGTGCACTTGCACAGCCCCAACAGTATGCTATGTGGAAAAGTATCATTTTGAACGATACACCGTATCATCTGACTAATTCGCTGGAAAACAAGCGAGATCGATGTGTTCAACAAGCGAGTTAGAATATATACCTCCGAATCACTTGAATGAATAATATCATATTCACACATCCTACATGGAGATGACCTTATGCCTCCATATCCCTAGAAGGGTTCAACTTTGAAAGCACACCAAGCATTCATATGCCTTCCAGTAGATAACTGTGATGTGTACTGTGCCTCCATAAAGAGAGTTTTCAATAAGATAAGAATGAAGAGTATAGAGTATATAGAGAGAGTTTTCAATTTAGGGTAAGAGCACATTGTGGTTAAGTTTCTATTAATAAATGTTTAGAAAGGTTAGTAGGGTATTTTAAATATGGTTGTTGTTAGGTGGTAGTTGTCAATTCTTGTTAGTAGAAAATAAATGTCATTTATCATAACCTAAAGGCGTATCGATCGATAGATAACTGTTACCATTAGATCGATATACTAGCCTTCACGTGAATGGTAGTTTTTCCTCATGTACGGACACTAAAGAGTTCAACTTTCACGTGAACAGCAACTTTAAACATAAATGGTAGCTACCAAGTGAATGACAACTTTCACGTGATTCCACAGAACTGATCAATTGAGTGATCGACTATCTATGGTGATGATCGGTATATTAAATCATCCAACCGATGATTGTGAATACACATACGGTTGGTCCAAACTGAGAACAAACGGGTTGTAATCGGGAATCGATCTACTGATCATGTAAATCGCTACACCAATTTTGTAATGTCTCATTTGTTCGATGGACCAATCATGGAGATCGTGAAAATGATTTCTTAGTCTGGAGTAGCCAACACAATTTTCTAATAACCGCATGCCCCTGAAAGCATCTTCACACATTTTTGGATACCAAATAGCACATTTGAACAAAGAAAACAAAACAAGTTCCTACATGAGCATACAAATTTGGATACGTTATTACAAAACACAGACAACATAATTACATAGCAAGTTCCTTTATGTTGTCATTTGAGCACTTGTTGGCTTCACTCTCTTTTTTGCAAGTTCTTCTTTTGTGTTCAGGGGTATTGCAATTTGAGCATTTGTTAATCTTCTTCTGACGTACCTCACAAGCACCTCAAAACCTCTTGACTCTTTTGCTACCCTTTTTGGGCTTCACATATGGAGGTTTAATATTCATTGAAGCGACAGAATCAAGTACTACCCACTTTTTCTCCAAATCAAAAGGGTAAATTATTTCCGCATAAGCATGTAGGAACTCTTTGTTTTTGTATCTTGGGGAGCAAAATGTGTATATATTCTCACCAAAATTAGGCGGATTATGATGTCTAATAGCAGCCAACGCATGAGGGCATGGGATCAATTTGATATCAAACCTTTTGTAGGTGAAAGATTACAATGAAGATTAACAATAACATTTGTACCGTGGCCATGTATAGAGTACTCATGCGCATTGAGTTGTCGAATAGTGAGTCCTAAGGACATTTCCAAAGATTCACGAAGGTCTTCTTCTTTCTTTTGAACTAATTTCATTTGCTTATTAACAATATATTCACAACGAACCTTAAACCACCTTGTCAAGATCTATTGGGTTGCAACAAAAAGAGCAAATATAGGAAATTCCCTTTTTGTAATAATCTTAGAATTAATTGACTCTCCAATGTTGGTAGTCATAATATTGTACCTGTTACTAGAAAAATAAGCTCTACTCCATTGCTCGAGACCAACGTTCTTCTCAAGGTAGGCATCCACATTACTCGCACGGCGGTGAATTTGATCAAAATGCTTGTGGAACTCAGAAATTGTATAAGATTGGGCGGCCGAGTAATATAGATTCAGTATATCATTGCACCTATACCTTTGCTTCAAGTTTTCTGTAAGGTGCCTCATGCAATATCCATGATGTACTAAGGGTAAATTGATTCTACTGCATTCTTGATAGAGACATGCCTATCTGACATTATGCATATATCATGGCTGTCAGGACAAATATCTTTTAATTATTTTAGAAACCACTCGCACGAGTGGTCATTTTCAGAGTTAACCATTGCCCATGCAATGAGATAAATATAGTTCTTAGCATCTTGTGCACTCGCCACAAGCAACGTACCGCCGTACTTTCTCTTCAAAAAGCAACCATTAATGGCAATTACCTTTCTCATATATATGAACTCCCATATGCATTGGCTATAAGCTAGGAAAAAAATACTTAATCCGGTTCTGAGAGTCGATTACCATTTTTGTCTTGCTTCCCATGTTCATCGTCTCCAACATATAACGATATGCCCCAAGGACTTCATACCCATGCCCTAGTGATCCTCTCCAAAAATCCTTAGCAAGTTGTCACCCCTCTCAAACATTTCCAACAACTCACAAAACATCATAATTTATCTTCTACTAAAGAATGAATTGCTTCAAGCGTCATTCCTTTAGTTTCAACAAATTTTGAGTTTACAAATGGTCCATTGAGATTAGCCGATGCCTCGCAATATAGGCTAGTCATATGTTCTAGGCCACATGTATGCTCACTTACTTGTTTTCGAACTATAAATTTTCCTGTCTTCCCATACTTGGAACAATGAAGCCACCATTTGCATTTTGGGTGGGTAATACATGCAACATATAGTGACTTCGTTGATCTTTTGACAGAAAACTAAAACTTTCTTGTTAGAGCAACAAGTTTAACCTTTCTTACCAATTCACCCTTGTTGCTGAACAAGTAACCCACACACAACTCTGATTTATCACCAAATGTGGCCTAATTGACTATTTTCAACCCATCTGAATTTTGTTCACTTAACATGGTCCTTGATTGACTTGAAGCAACACATTCGTGAACTATAATGTCATTGTCAATAAGTTCCTTTTTGTATTGCTTCTCTACATGGATATTGTCTTCATCTTCTGCAGCATCATCGAACAATATGTCATCATCACCACTAGATGAATTATAATCGAACATTGAATTATCATTGTATAAGTAATTGCCATCCTTGTTAAAATTGATACCATCAGTCCACAACTCAAAATGATCTTTTTTCCCCAGGACAATGGCAACCGACACTTTTAAAATTGCTCTCCATCCATCATTAGCAACATCAACAAAATATGTATTTAGATCTTCATCTGATTTGATTTTAGTTGGATTACTATGTATGGTGGAGGGGGAGCTCTTGTTATCATATACTTAATGGCAACATTGGATCGCAAGCAACTCAACCAAACCTTCGTAATGATTTCCTCAATCAAGTTACCAAATGTAAAATCTTTACTCACAACAATTGCAGTAGTGACTTTGGATTTCACAGTCCAGCTCCAACATGTCTTCGTTTCTGCCCACACGCCAAATTAAACACCAATAACGATTTTTTCTTCCATATTTTGGTCAATGAATGTACCTATATTTTGTACAAAAAAAATTAGAAACATTATCGCATTATTCCTAGGAAAGCAAAAAATATATAACAAGATCATGCCATTGATACAACTTTATAGATCAATCAATCTCAATTGATTACAGAAATATCAAAATTTTTCAGTTGACTGAATAATCTTAGTAACATAGAACTATCAATCAATCGATTGATACTTAAAGAAGGATAGGTAAACCAATCAAACGAATTATTTAATCGACTAAATAAATCGGTCAATTGATCGATGTTTAAAGAAGGATTGGTAGATCAATCATCCGAATTGTTTAACTAACCGAATAAATGAACACAACATCATAGCACAAAAATCCAGAAATGCACCTCAACTCCTGTTGTCAAATTTATGGATGTTCATTGAAACCCATGATGAAAATGTTGCATTTGTGGTAAAATATCAACAACCTACTACCAAATCAATGATAAAATTTAATATCTAGCATCGAAGAAATGTTCTTACCAAGAATGTTTTTGGTTGTGAAGAAACCCTTCTTCAAAACACTTCCTCTTCGCAATATATAACTTAGATAGGTCGAAAACTTCTTATGTTGCATAAACAAGAGTAGATCATCATCCAGATTACAACCTTGGAAAGAATACGATGCAAAATCGCGATAAGAATTGAAGAACTTTTAAGGTTTTCTCATGTGAGGAAGAAATAATTCAATTCGTAAATATAGATAATTTAAGGGGTTGAAATATAATTTTAGAAAGATAGTTAAATAAACAGCTAAATGATACTTATGATTATTGAGTCACAAGTATCTCTAATCAAAAAGAGGGTTATATAGCTAAAAAAAAAAAAACCTTGTAGGCTACATAACTAAAAGCAAACTGCAAAGGGGTTAAATAACAAAAACGCGCTACGACAAGTAATAAGAGTCTACACAACTAATGAAGGGAGGATAGGTCGTGATACAAGATATTTTACATGTGTCCAGATGGCCAATCCATGATCAACAGGTGTCACACACTTGTTTTCTAGGTCCACACGGACCAAGGCCTTCCTTGTAACAAACATTCTCGTTGATTGCCATTGCCGAGGAGAACGCGCTCCTCGATAGAGATCCCTCTCCGCAAAGCAATCCCCTCCTCGATAATGCCTTCGCCATCGTTCGCATGATTGTGGGGTTTTGATGCATCAAGTTGGAAGTACAATCCGTTCCCTGTCACTATCATCCCTGACACCCGCTACTGACTTTGGTAATGGATATACCTGCCTTGCAACCACTAGGTATGGGTAGAATGTCCTTTGTTAACATTGGCTGGGCTATCTTAGGAATTCCTAGGCTTACCAACTCTGCTTTAATCCTAAGGAGTTGACTGAGATCTCAGCTTGCTATAAATAATCCTGAAAAATTCCCCAACAAGGTAACACCCATACTGAAACTCTGCTTGACTCTCTCCATAATTCCTCATCTTCTTTTATTACGTTGACTTAAGCATCAAAAGGTTTTCGCTATAGATGCTTCCAGTTAGACTCATGTGTTTTCCATTCTAGTAAGACAAGGAGCCACTAGCACACGTCAAATGGGAACTCCACGTCAGATCGAGGAGGACCTCCAAACTTCGAACACATCTGGTCAAGAATGCCCCAAGGTGTGAATAAGAGGCCTAAATCTCCAAAGTATAGAGAGGAGCCACATTTGCGCACCACAAAAAATGCTAAGAGCACGGACTCTTGTGGCCGTTGAAACCCTAATTTGCTTCAATAGCCAAAAAAGACCGGGTTGTTCCTAAGCAAGAGGAATTTAGGGCAATATTATGTGTTTCATAAGAAAAGACGACATGTCACGCCTATGAAGTCCAAACAACAAATGAATGATTTGTGTGAACTCTTTAGCTTAAGAGTACCATGTCAATATAGTCCTTAATCAATTTGTTATCTCTTGATTGAGGCATAGAATAAAATATATATTCTAGCTGTTTCTAAATATCATCCGTATCTATGAATCTATCTTAGTGTTTGAGTGATTTCAACTGCGAAAACTCTTTCCCAGCTGTCACGAGAGATAAGAAGTCTACTCATTCATTTAAGATGAATATAATTGATCCTCTATTTGTTTGATAAACATCTAGACATAAGTAGTCTATAACTAATATAAACACTATACCGACCACCATGTGGTCGGGAATTACATCAAAGCACATGAATTCACACACAAGGTTACCATAAAAGCTCAACTTATCAGTACTAATTATAAGCATCATCATAAGCACTCTAGTACTGATGTACCAGTACGGTTTCCCTATGAATTTTCACAGCATAGCCATTCGGCAAACTTATTCTCTACAAACACTTAGCTAGGTGCATTGCTATTACATCAACCGCCCTTGAGAGGGGACACCATCCAACTATTAGAGTATTTATACTCATGCAAGTCTATACGGATATATATAATGCCATATCTCAAAAGATTATTAAATTTGGAACGTGTAAGATCAAAACTATGGGTTCAAGTCTCATGATCTCCATAATATGTGTGACCATGCTACCTAGACATGTATGATTTAAAGGTTTCAATAAAATACATTTTTGAATATAATTATAAGCATATGAGTTGAAGATGACCAAGATTGAACAATATTATTAACAAGAATACGTTACACGTCTTGTTGATTAGCTTGTGAGACACTGTTCTCATGCGGATAAAATGGACCTTCATTAGAAATTTAAATTCAAAAATGATTATTATCATTTTTTTCCCTTTCCCTTTTTATTTTATCTCTCTTCTTTTTTCAAAAACATATTCTGCACTCTCTCTTCTCTGTAAATTTATTTTCTCCAATTTATTCAAAACATATTATTTCATGCAATAAATTCAAAACAATTGTATTAATCAAGGAATTGATAGCATAACAATCTCAATAAATATTTAGCTCACATGTCTGTACGAGTAACAGCCATATCATTTTCTAACGTTAGTAGACGATAAAAATCGTGGGCAAGATTCATATACAATGTTCGATGTAATTTTTAGCCCATGTTTCAGCTAGAATACAAGAGGAGAATCTTCGCATGTAAAGAAGCCTCAAAAGCTCCAAAGCAAACCTTATTCCCCTGTCCTGAATACTTTCTCATTCAATGTTTTCGCCTGGTAAAAATCAAAATATCATGGAAAGATATTATATGCTTCATCTTGGTTGCTATTCTAATTACTCTATGGTGGAAATTCAGTAGTAATGAACTACTCTAATTTTACACCATATATTTGCGCGGTTGTGCGATTATGCATGTATTATAAGAAAAAGTAATATTAGTGATAAAATATAAAAGTGATAATATAAAAATTGGCATCGCTAATTGTATTAAGTGATAAATACATTCTATTTTGTCAATAATTAAATTTATTTTTTTATCATTACAACATAATTCAAGAGTGACAAAATTTAATATTTTAATTGTCACAATTATAATTGGTGACACCCTCAAAGTGCTAAATTAGTGATAAAAAAATTATCACCATTATTTTGCAACAAGATTCCACTATCGCTAGGTTTTCACCATAAAAGTATTATTAATTATTAATGATGTCAACTTAAACATTATGTTGTCCTTGTTGACACCATACAAATTATTCATTGCTAAAAATATAACCCAATTTGACACATGTAACGCGATATTTTTAAAAAGTGTCTAAATTACACACACCTATTGTGGCACCTCATACAAAATGCCTCAATAAGCTCTACCAAATTTCAGCTATACTGTATTTCTTGTGACACTATAAACTGTCAAAAAAGAACCTATTGCTACATTCAAATATGTGGCATTTTAGGTAATGGCACTCACAAAAAAGCTACTACTACACTCAAATATGTGACCGTTTATAGTGTCATAAGAAACATATTATAGTTAAAATTTGGGGCAAATTACATCTACACCCATTGAAGAATAATGTAATTACAATTTAGTCACTTTGGTTTTAAAAATTATAAGCACCCCCCAAAATAAGCATCAATTTAACAAAATTCATTATTGATCAAGGTAAGACATAATTGCGAGTCGTATTTCTATTGTTTTCAATGGGTTTAGGGATTACTTAGGATCATAGATATGATACCCGATGATGGTTGTGGTGGTAGAAAAGTGAAATTACTTCGCAAATGTTAGTGGAATAAACAAAACTGATTAAGAGATTTTGTTCGATTAGCAAGGAGAAGCTCTCGTAGCCGAGTTGATTGTTCTAGCTACTAGAAAGTTATCTTTTGGATATGTCTATTAGTATTTACAAGAAAGTCATAATCCTCGAAAGAGTATTTGTAATTTTGAAATAAGGTCTAATTTGTAATTACATCATACTTTAAGGAGAGTAAACATAACTTGTCCTAAAGCTCGATATAGTTTATTGATACACTTTTATAAAGTGTCACAATAGGTGCAGAATTGAAACTTTTTTTAAAATATCTGGTTAAATGTGTACAATTGAGTCATTATTGTTTTTTTTAATAATGATTTTTTGTGACAAATAATTTGTTTTGTCACTAAATGTATTGTCAACTTTTTCATTGTAATCACTTGTTAAATTTTCATAAATTTACTTATTTCTTTTGTAGTGATTACTGTATGTATGTATCTATTATGATGTTAAAAAGACAACTTGTATCACACCCTTTCGCAAAGAGATGAAGTTTAGAGACTTTTCTTGTGAAAAATGAATATAGTCATGAATGTTGTGAGCTGGAAATTGACATGACTGGCGAAAATGTTTCTGTCATTTGCAAATTCACTAGAAGAAAACAAGCCTACAAGAAAATTAGATGATAATCACTGACGGATTATGCAAAGACTAGATTACATTTTAGTTTCTAATAATCGAGTCGGATGCTCTTATCCAATATATAGAACTTGTCAATAAAACTAGATTTGAATTTTACTTCAGTGAAATGAGTTTATTGAGGATTTGTTGGAAGCAAAACAAAGAGTAGAGGTTTGAGGTACACTTAAACTTAGTTTTGTATGATGCAATTTTTGTAAGAAAATGACATACACTACTGATTGGAAGTTGAAAGCATCATAGCATGCGTTTCATACCTCATGTTCAATATGAGTGTATGCATGGGTATGAGAAAATGTAACTTCTTTTTAAAGGTTGAGATTATACTTTAATTAGTGTTCACATGTCACCAATATCTATTACAGATTCGACTGTGTGCATGGTACATGTCTAGGAAAGCAATTAAATGTGATAATCAAGAGTTACTAAGGAAGATTATTTTTGACTCTCACACAATTGTATTCATTGGCTAGTCAATTATTTTAAGTTCACTACAAAAAATTCGTGGGAAAAAATTGAAATTCATCACAAAATGTTTTTGTGGGAAAAATTTCGTCATATTTACCTCACAATATCACCCTCGCATTAGGTTGTTGTGACAAATATTGTATTTGACTCTCACATAATTGTGTTCATTGGCTAGCCAACTATTTCAAGTTCACTACAAAAAAAAAAAAAAAAGAAGATTTCTTGTGATGAAAATATTCTAAGCAAAAAATTAAAATTTCATCACAAAATGTCTTTGTGATAAAAAAAAAAAGTTCATCACAATTTCCTCACAATCTCACCCTCGCATTAAGGTTATTACGACAAATGTCATTTCATCAGGAAAAAAATATGTGACATAGAACTAATTGTGAGGATTTTTTTTCTTTTTGTGATAAAAAAAAATTCCTCATGTTAGGTTGTGCGTATTGTGAGAAAATTTATGTGACGACCCAATAATTCTTATTATTTAAATAATTGATATAAAATCTTATGCTTCTTGAAGATGTCCTTATTACTTGTTGTTTTCAAATTTTAGTCTAATTTTGAGAGTAATTTACAATTTGAACGGTAAAGTACTAATTTTCAAATTTGATTACCATTTTTGGAAAATTCATCTATTAAATACTTATGAGTTTTAAAAAATAATATAAATAAGTATTCTAGACTTTATTACATGGAGGAGATGAAATTTTGAATAAATTACATAATTTTCCAAATTTAGAGGAATTTGACATTCTAACACAATTTTAGAAATTCCATGTCCTAAATTGCAATATTTGAAAAGTTATATGTTAAATTTATAATTTTTGGAAAATATACATATAATTTCAGATTTATAAAGATTAAATTTCACAATTTTTTAATTTTTCTAAATTAAGTATGAATTTTCGGATTTTGTGCCCTAAAACCCTAATTTTCGATTTTTACAAAAATAAATAAATACAAATTCGAATTTTTAATTAAATAAAGATGTGATTTCAAATTTTATAAGATTAGATAAGATTATGATAAGATTTGGATATGATTAGATAAGATTATGATAACATTTGGATAAGATTAGATAAGATTAGGATAAGATTTGAATAGGATTAGATAAGATTTGGATAAGATTAGATAAGATTAGGATAAGATATGATAAGATAATAATAATTAAAAAATGACTTAAAGTATATAATAATTCTATTTCTTGACCTAAACTCTATAAAAAAAGGGGGGCATTATCTTCATTTTTCACACAAACAACACAAATTTCGCCTAAAACACCCACATCCACACTCACACTCACCTTACTCTCAACACCCAAGACACTCCATATTTATAAAATATCATATGTATATATATAAACACTTTTTTTTACATACATATATACCTATTAGCCTTCCATATAACCCTTTATATACCCTCTTTTTTCATAAAAATATTTGAAGGTAGAATTATTACCTTTCTCATAAGTAGTTTAGGCAAAGCAGTCTTACATTATTTTCATAAACAAGAATTTAAATTAGATTTACCAAATAATGGTAAAATACCAAGTAATTGCCTATGTTCACATTTTAAAGATTTTATGCCTCACAATATTTGCTATACATGTTAATATCATGATAATTGTTTTCAAGCTATTATGCTTTCATAAAGGTACTTGCATAAACATGATATATTTATTTGTGCTCTTTATGATCTATGTATTATGAGAAAGTTATTTCTCAATTATGTGTTGGGCCCGAAATATTTTTGGAATAGGTGTGGTTGAGTTCCGCCTAGACATTCTATTGGAGATGCCGGAAATAAGTGTTCCAGCCCTCCATCTCCTAATCCCTCCTCATATGGACAGAGTGTTCCATGTGAGTGTGGGTTGTAGGCTTCGACATATACCCGAGTTATGACCACTGGTGTGACTCGGTTGGAATTGGTGGAATCGCGGAGTGACTCGGTTGGATTATCGATTATTTGATCGTGGTGGGAGTTATAAGGCATTACATCATTATATATGATGCACAGGGAGTATTATGTGATTTTAAGTGTTTATGTGCAATTTTCACACACATGCACCTTATGTGATTGAGTAATAGTTCTACTCAACCGTCGCGTTGATTCTTCTTTATATGCCTATTTTAGAAAGAAATGAGACAGCGGATCAGAGTGGCGTAGCGGAAGCGTTTGGAAGCCTTTTACATAATAAATTTACTTTTGTATTCTTTTTGAAAATTGTAACTTTTGTATTTTGTACAAATTTATGTGAAAATTATTATTTATTTTTAATAAAATATGAGAGGTATTTTTTCGAGTCGTGACAATTTAAGTTTGTTTTGAAAAATGCAATTTAATGTGACGAAATGTCAATTCATCACATTATGGTACATTTATGTGTTAAAATCAAATCTAGTCACAAAAAATGTATTTTTTTTGTAGTGGTTTTGAAGTCTAAAAGAAATCTTGGATATAGCAAGTGAAAAATATCCTCATGTTATTTTGAATGAATTGTTATGTGTCCTTAATCGATATTGAAAGCTCACATATGTTTGCCGATCACATGACTTATTCACATGTATGACTTGTGAAAGTGTATAATATATTGTGTTGATCAGCTCTTACTTAAGATCAACCCTTATGTAAAAATAGGAGATGTTTGAAAAATAAAATGGGTCACCTATGGGACTGAACTTGACCCATATCCAACAACCCATGCTATAATTCTTTTTCATTCTTTAAACAAAATTCGAATAATTGCATTATGAATCTTTAGCTTTTTATAAGATTCTACATATGCAAAGTTACGCTTGAATAACAGTATTTATAAAAATAAAAGAATATATATAAATAAGAACTAATCTAATAAAAATTTTAGTTATGAATTAATTTTTTTTACTGTTGGTGATGTAAATTAAGTAATCCTTTTATATCCATTCAAAATTTTGCTATTATTAACATAATTTAATAGTATATTATTTTGCAATTGCAGGATGACTTTAGATAAATAGATATGGATACATATTTTAAATTTATTTATTAAAATGAACTTGTTAATATAATTTAGGACGAATTACGTTTATCTCCCCTGAGGCATACCCTATTTACAAAAACTACCTCGACCAATGAGAAATTATAACTACCCCCCTAAATTGAGGGGGTATTTACAAATCACACCTAAAAAATGAACTTCCAAAATTATCCTTCTGGAAGTAAGAATAGGTGTGAAAACCCAAAAATACAATTCCTTTCTTTTTTTTTCTTTTTTTTGCTTTTATTTTCTCTTTTTAGTTTTTCCTTGTTATTATTATTATTATTATTATTATATATTAGATTCCAACCCCCTCTCCTCTCCTCTCCTCTCTCTCTCTCTCTCTCCTAAATAGTTGGTACGCTGGAGGCGACAAACTGGCAGCAACGACGACGGACGGGCAGTGGACGACGTAACAGGTAGGCGACGACGGTGTGTGTGTGTGTGTGTGAGAGAGAGAGAGAGAGAGAGAGAGAGAGAGAGAGAGAGAGAGACGTCCTGGGGCTAGAAGAAAGAAATGGGGGGGGGGGGGGTAGGGGATGGGGGGGAAAAAGAAAGGAAAAAGGGGGGAAAAAAAGAAATTTTTTGTATTTATAAAAACAAATTATACATAAAATGTATTATAATTTTTTTAATCAACTATTAGAATATCAATATTTTTTTATTTATAAAAACAAATTTTGTAATATTATTAGATTTTTTTTGTATTTGTATTTATTAAATATAAATTTACATATCACAATTATATAATTTGATGTACATGTTTATAACTATTTGCATATATTATATAATTGAATTCATTTTTTTTAAAAAAATATTCAAATATGTATAATATTTTTAAATTTAAATATGTATAATATAACAAAAAACCCCTTGAGGGCAAAATAGTCATTTTAATTTAGGGGGTGTAATTTGCAATTAGCCCCTCAATTCAAGGGGGCAACTGTAATTTCCTAGATGGGTAATTTTGGAAGTTCATTTTTTTAGTTGTAATTTGTAATTACCCCCTCAATTTAGGGGGGTAAGTGTAATTTTCCATAGGTCGGATGTTTTTTGAAAATAGGGTATACCTCAAGAAAGGTAAACGTAATTCGCCCTATAATTTATTTTGTACTATAGATTTAATTAGATATCCTACGTGCATCCTACATTTTACTAATTTATAAATTCTTTCAATATTAATATATGAATCGTTCAAATAGAGACAAAGATTCAAAAGAAAAAAAAAGAAAAGGAAAAATAGAAAAAAGGAAATAGCATACACATAAATTTTACACAAGGCAAACATTTTAAGTTCGCGATTGTATTTTATTTACATAAGAACAATATCTAGTACTTTAACTTAAAAGTGTAAAAAAAGATAAAAATATTTTTTAGAAAATATGGAGCTTAAGTAAAAGGAAGAAAAAGGATTTTCTTGTATATATGTAGGATTTGTGAATAAAGTTCTAATACATGTAAGTGAATATATTATTAGAAATTCAATGGTGGATTATTTGAATTTTAAACTTATACATATACACACACACACACATAAATAGTGACCGCTTATCACTTATAATTAATTGAATTCATTTTGTCCATTTTCCTACTTCAATTAATAATATGTTGAATGAATCATCCAATTTTCAAAAAATTTATTGAATTTATAACTAATTAATTGTGTCAATTGGTTGAAATTTTAAACAATTCAATTTTCGATGGATTGAACCGGCAAGGGTTTTGGATTAATTGTTTCAAATTATCAATTATACTAAATAAAAATAAATGATTTGATAATTTAACCTTTTTTAATAATTTGTCAAATCAAATGTTGAATTGTACAAACTAAGGATTAATAATCAATTAATAAAATGATAATTTCACAAATAAATATATGTAAAAAAAACAAATTAACAAGATTTACAATGGCCTAGCGGTAAAGAGGAGACCTACCTTTGTTCGAGACACAAGTTCGAAATCCTATTGATGCAAAATTACAATCGTATATGGCAGCCCTTGCCTAAGGTACAAGGCTAGGTTGAGTTTTTTGATGCATTAAGCTGTGACTTATAAATTCGTCCCAAGTTGGTCACAAATTTAAAAATATATTTATATATAATACCATAAGGGCGTTTTTGGTTTGGGTGTTTCGATTGGATAATATTTGGTATGTTGGGGTGATAGTGTATTTTGGGTAGATGATTGTTTATATTTGAAATAGGATAATATGTTTTAATATGGGTATTCATTTATTTCGTTGTATGTGTTTAGTTTATGGTAATTTATATTGTTACCAATACGAAATTACCTAAATGTCCCTTCAATTTTTTATTAGATCATTATTAATATTTTTTAAATATGCATACAAACCAACCTACATGATGTTGTACGCTGAAGGCAAATGAATTCGCCATTTTTCTTCCCCAAACCCGTACCTGTGCATCGCCTCTCTTTAGTTGATACAACTGATTTTGTTGGCGATTGAGTAAGAAAATTAAAATTTATTATCTTGTTTCTCTTAATTGACGTGGACTATACATTGCTCCTATTGGATGGTTTTTTCAACTGAAACTAGCAATGGATTGAAGACTACAATTGGGAGGATACTTTGGATATGGGTGTTGTTTGTTCTTTATTTGAAATAGGATGGAAATGTATCTTTAGTTTCTCAACCTACATAACAATTTCATTGTCTTTTTTTAACATATATTCAAATTTGGGAGTAATACAAATTTGTAAGCTGTGACTTATAAATTGGTCACAAGTAGTTCACTATTTGTGACAGATCAACCCTAAATTTTGTCATCTTCACAAATGAAAGTTTGACTAGAAGTTAAAGAGTTGTGACTGATGTTTTAATCACTAAGTTATGATTGGCTGAAAAATCAATCACAAAAAAAAAAAAAAATTGCTACGAGAGTTTTTTTGACCTACACATTTGGTCATTAAACAGTCACTAATCTCATTTTGTGACCAATTTTCCTTATTTAGTCACCAAAAAATTAGTCACAAAAACCCTTTTTTTGGGTTAATTCCAATTTTAGTTCCTCACCTTTGACCCTTCGCCAATTTTGATCCTTCACGTTCAGACATTTCCAATTTTGGTCCCTAACATTACAGTCCGTTACCCAATGTCGTCCTTCCATTAGTTTTTCCGTTAAAAACCCTACTTTTATTTACAATTTGCCCCCTTAGAAATAGAAAAATACCAAAATGCCCCCTCAAATTTAAAAAAAAGAGCTAAAAACCCCCTTTTCAAATATTTAGGCACAACATAATAAATTTTGTAAGCAATAGGATTCAAACCCGAGTTGATGAAAAGAAAAGAACTTACGCTTGCTTCCTCAACAATTCAACCACACTCAATTTATGCTCTAAGGTGTGCTATATATAATAGTATATTCTTTGACATTGTTTAAGTTCAATTTTTTAATATATCGATAAAATAATAAAATAAATTATTTTTAATATAAAGGGACAAAATAAACAAAATAATAAAAAATAATATTTTTTAAATAAATAATATTAATAATTTTATATAATTTTAAAATATATTAAAATTTAAAATTTTTATTTTTATTTTAATTATTATTATTTTAGTTAGAATTAAATGAATTTTTGTATGCCATATATATATGTATATAATATTATGTATAATATATATAAAGTTTTTAAAAATTAAAAAATATTAAAATTTTCAATAAATAAAAAACTTATTATTATTATTATTATTTTTTTTTGAATTGTTGTATGCTATAAATAGATAATGTAATTAATTATGACAACAAAGTGAAGACAGTTCAACGGTAAGACTCCTAGGTTAGGCAATTGAAATTTTATTTTAAAAAATATAAAATAAATTTCGGCGGATTATTTCACCGAAAATATATTTAATTAAAAAATATAAAAAAATAAATAATAATTTCGGCGGAATAATCCGCCAAAAATTTAAAAACTTTTGGCGGATTATTCTATCCAAATTATTACTTAATTAAAAAATAATAAAATAAAATTCCGCCGAAAATTCGCCGAAAATTGAAAAGCGATGAAGGTTTATCCGGCGGATTCATTCCACCGAAATTCCTCTGAAAATATCGTTTTTTCTTGTGGTGATTTGTCAATTTGAGATATTATTTTATTCTATAGTTGATATTTCCTTACTCATTAAAGGTGTATATGATTTTTTTTAATTGAAAAAACAACTTTAATTGTCGCTTAATTTTAGTTATGGATTTCCTTTCTCGATTTTCTTTCAAAAATCAATCTAATTAATTATTTCCTTGGTTCTCTAAATCATTCAAATTTTATTAACTTAATTAATTTTATTCAATATGCACTTTTGCATATTTAGCTCTTTTTTTTAATTGTATCTATTCCTCTTTATTTGACAAAATGATAAAAATTTTTTTATCCCAATCGTAAATTTGAAACTCTATGAGGGGATCAAGCTTCCCATTCCCTATATGAAAATTGATGAAGATTTGTTGAGTCTTCTTTCTTCAAACATAAAATTTATTAGTAAATTCTTCACTTTTCATCTCCAATGATCTTTTATGATTAGCTTTATTTTGTTATACTATTTTTATTTATTTTTTGGTTCTTACTTTTTGTAATCATCTTTTATTTTTTAAAATAATACCAATGTTATTGTATTTTCTTTTCTTTGTTCGTACTTCTGTTTTTAAAGTTATTTTTTTGTTATACTTTCTTTATTCTGTTTAGATTATATATGTGTTTTCCGAATTGGTTGATGGGATTTGTTTGACTTATTAGCTAAGTCTTTTTCTTTATCTCTAAATTGATAACTCTCTCATTATTTAATTTTTATTTTTATCCATATCTTCACATGTTTCATATTTTTCACTTAATTTTCATTCTTCATCTTCACGTTTATTTGATATTTTTTTAAGATCTCTTGATTTCTTTGGTTCATTCAATTCCCGGTTTAAGTGTTTTATTTTTCTAATCAAGCTTTTATAAATATATTTTTATCTTTTTGCCTTTTTCTGTTGTCATTACTTTTTTTTTATCCCTTTTATCATTACTTTATTACTTAAGTTCTCCATTTATTTGATTGAATTTTTATTTTAATCGAATTTCTACATTATACTTTGTACTTAAATTAAGCGATTTATTGGATATTTTTCCCCCCATTAAGGTCTTTATTTTTTAAAAATATTTTCACTTAAAGTAGTCATTCTTCAAATAACTATTTGTTTTATTTTTATTTTTACTTTTTTTTCCATCCAAATTTTGTTTTCAATATTTGATTTCTATGATCATATTCCGATAAATATATTTTAAGTAATCTATAACTCTAAATTTTGTGTTTTTTCTTTGTCATTATTTTATTATTTAAATACTTTATTTGTTTGTATTAATTTTTTATTCTCGCTCTCTATCTCTCTCTCTAAAGTTTTTCATTTTAACTACATATGTGTGAGTACTTATGTACCTATAAATTTGGATTTTTTGGAAAAATGTTTGTATATGATTTTATTAACTAATGAGTGTTGAATTTATATATCAATCTATTTAATATTAAGAGTATGGATATGATTTGTACGGATGATATTACAATTTCCACTTGTTATTTTCTTTATTCCTTTTCTTTCAGTGTATACTCTATAATGTTACATGGGTGTCAAACTATTAATAATGAACAACTTACTATAATAGTTCATTTTGTCCTATTTTTATGTATCCATTAATTTTAATCTTCCTCTCATTATATCTACTCATTAGTGTCTATTCTATAATAAATTTTAATTTGATATAATTATTTGTAATAATAAATTTTGTATTTCAAATTTATTAATATTATTTTTTTTTCTCACTTGATTGATACTAAACAAAATTTCAAATAAAATATTATTTCTTTATCGTATATAAAGTTAACAACAATATTAATATTATATCAATATTTTGATTGAATTTTCATTATAATTAATACTTTTGTAAAACAGAAAAAATCTATGAAATATGCTACTTTATAAAAGTTAATTAATGATTGTATTAATTTGAAATATCAAAATCAAACTTATAAGTCTTTTCAACAATGATATCTTATGTTGTTTTAATTGTCAAATTTCATTAGTAATTTGTCATATCTAAAATCAATTGATTTTATTTAAAAGAGTGGTACAATTGATGAGAAAAATAATTACTTATTCTTTTCTAATGAAGTAAGCAGTATATTTGAACAAACAAATTACAATAGAAAATAAAAATCAAGATATTCATTTTGGAGCACAAAAAATGTTAACTTTAAGAAGAAATCATGCATAGCACATGCAAAAATCATATTTATGGAAACATCTAAAGATTTACTATTGTCTGACAAAATTGATTGGATTAATCATATTTAGAAAATTTTAGAGGGTGCATTAATTATTATGAATTATGATATAATTATAAAGGGGTTGAGGGTTCGAATTATTTTTTAGCATTATGTAAATATAAAACATAATTAGTTCAATATTTTATCGATAATTTTTGTTTGTGATGTCAATGGAAAAAAATAAAATATTGGCGTTTATTTTAATTAGAGAAAATCAAGAAAAGTTGTAGTTGGACTAGAAACAACAACAACAACAACAACAACAACAACAACAAGAATAATAATAATAATAATAATAATAATAATAATAATAATAATAATAATAATAATAATAATAATAATAGCATCCAACAACTTTTCTCGGGCGATGTTTCGATTCTGGGACTAAGCCTCCCTCGTTGGAAATGACTTATCTTCGGGCAATGTTTGTTATTTAAGGTCTTCATATAGACAATATTGTTTACCTCATATCACTACAGAAAAAACGCTAGATTCCGGGGGAATTATTCCGGGGGAAATTTTCCCCCGGATTTTCCCCCGGTTTTTAATTAAAAAAATTAAAAAACAAAACCGGGGGAAAATCCGGGGGAAATTTTCCCCCGGTTTTTTTTAAAATTTTTTTAATTAAAAACCGGGGGAAATCCGGGGGAAATTTCCCCCGGTTTTTTTTTTTTGAATTTTTTAAAAAAAACCGGGGGAAAATCCGGGGGAAATTTCCCCCGGTTTTTTTTTTAAATTTTTTAAATAACAAACCGGGGGAAAATCCGGGGGAAATTTTCCCCCGGTTTTTTTTTTTTGAATTTTTTAAAAAAAAACCGGGGGAAAATCCGGGGGAAAATTTCCCCCGGTTTTTTTTTTTTGAATTTTTTTTAAAAAAAACCGAGGGAAAATCCGGGGGAAAATTTCCCCCGGTTTTTTTTTGAATTTTTTAATTAAAATATTAATATTACTATATATTTTGGCAAGATAAAACACAAGTTTGGAAGTAGCTTAATGGCAAGGTGTTAGCCTTGTATCCAAGAGGTCCCAAGTTCAATTCCATGCAAGAGCAAAATATTTTTTTTTTTAGAGAGCAAACCGGGGGAAAATCCGGGGGAATTTTCCCCCGGTTTTTTTTTTGAATTTTTTTAAATAAAAACCGGGGGAAAATCCGGGGGAAAATTTCCTCCGGTTTTTTTTTTATTTTTTTTTAATTTAAAACGTAATATTACTAAATATTTAGGCAAAAAGATACACAACCTTTGAAGTAGCTCAATGGCAAGGTGTTGGACTTGTATCCCAAAGGTCCTAGGTTCAAATCCAAATAACTACACAATCTTTTTTTTTTTTTTTTAAAAACACTCTTTGGGAAAATATATATAAGTTCAATATAAATGATGTGTTAATATTACTTCTACTATTTTATTTCCTTAGAAATTGTGATTGTTCATTCAATATTTTTTCATATAACAAATTAAAATTTTGATATACATATGTTTATATAGTATATATGTTCATATAGTATATAGAATATATATATATATATATATATATATTTATATAATATCAATACTATCTTTTAACTATTATTATTTATACTATCTATTAGTTATGTATAATATATTTATAGGTATACATATGTTTAAATTGTATATATATGTTTATATAGTATATATAATATATATATTTTTATAGTATCAATACTATCTTTTAACTATTATTATTTATACTATCTATTAGTTATGTATAATATATTTATAGGTATACATATGTTTAAATTGTATATATATGTTTATATAGTATATATAATATATATATTTATATAATATCAATACTATCTTTTAACTATTATTATTTATACTATCTATTAGTTATGTATAATATATTTATAGGTATACATATGTTTAAATTGTATATATATGTTTATATAGTATATATAATATATATATTTATATAATATCAATACTATCTTTTAACTATTATTATTTATACTATCTATTAGTTATGTATAATATATTTATAGGTATACATATGTTTAAATTGTATATATATGTTTATATAGTATATATAATATATATATTTTTATAGTATCAATACTATCTTTTAACTATTATTATTTATACTATCTATTAGTTATGTATAATATATTTATAGGTATACATATGTTTAAATTGTATATATATGTTTATATAGTATATATAATATATATATTTTTATAGTATCAATACTATCTTTTAACTATTATTATTTATACTATCTATTAGTTATGTATAATATATTTATAGGTATACATATGTTTAAATTGTATATATATGTTTAAATAGTATATATAATATATATGTTTTTATAGTATCAATACTATCTTTTAACTATTATTATTTATACTATCTTTTAATTATGTATATAATATACTTATAGGTATACATATATCTATATAGTATATATATGTTTATATAGTATATATAATATATATATTTGTATAGTATCAAACTACATTTTAACTATTGTGTATACACATGTTTAATTATGTATAATATATTTATAGTTTATATAGGTATATATATACTTATATGGTACACACATATATTTATATAATCTATATAATATATATTTTTATATAGTATCAATGTTAATTTTTAACTATTAATTATTTATAATATATTTATAGGTATACATATGCTTATATGGTACACATATATGTTTCTATAGTATATATAATACATATGTTTATATATTATCAATGCTATCTTATAATTATTATTATTTATACTATCTTTTAATTATAATTAAAATAAGAATAATGAAACAAATATATAATATATATAAAACAAAACAAAACTTATCACAACATCAAGAGATAGCCTGGTGGTGGAGTGCTTGTCATTCAACCCCAAGGTCACGAGTTCAAATCCTTGCAGTTGCAAATATTTGAATATTTTGGAGTACTATTCCAGGGGCGGGTCCGGAGCGGCGGTGGCGGGTCCGGAGCGGCGGTGGCGGGTCCGGAGCGGCGGCGGGTCCGGCGGAGGCAGAGCGGCGGTTCAGGTGGGCGGCGGTGCGGTGGCGGTGGCGGTGGCGGAGGCGGAGCGGCGGTGCGCGGCTGTCCGGCAGAATTCCGGCGGAATATTCCGCCGGACGAATCCGGCGGAAAAAACCGGGGGAATATTCCCCCGGACGGAATCCGGCGGAATATTCCGCCGGAATTCCCCCGGATAAGATTCCGGCGGAATTCCGGCGGAATATTCCGCCGGAATTCCGTCCGGGGGAATATTCCCCCGGTTTTTTCCGCCGGACGGAATTTCCGCCGGAAAATTCCGCCGGAATTTCTTTCCGGCGGAAATCCGGCGGAATTCCGGATTCCGGGGCCATTTTTTCCGGCGGAACGATTTCCGCCGGAATTCCGCCGGAATTTTCCGCCGGAAATTGCCGTTTTTCCTGCAGTGTATGTCCATAAAGTATTAAGATTTTTAACAAATACATATTAACGATAGCTATCTAGTTTGATTTCATTGAATATATTCACTAAAACAAATGAATTAGAGGCTAAAAATATTGGCAGTACATGTGTACAATATCCATGACTATCAAAATTGTGATGATATTTATAGTATATAGATGATGCTCCAATATGAGACGATTTTTAATTTGTTGTTCTTTATAAATTCTATTCAACAATTCTTTTCTTTTTATCTTTTTTAACCATATTAAAAAAATTTAGAACGGATCCACAATTCTTATTTCATGAGTTGTATTATAGTTTTCCTTATCATTACCATTCATAAAGACGTATTAATTTGACTTCACATTTGAGTCATTATACATTATCGCTCGGCCCGGATGGTAAGCCTCCCCTATTTTTTCAACGTTTCTAGCATATTATTGGTTCGGATATTGTTGCTTGTATTCTTGAATACTTGAATTCTGGTGTGAGTCTTGCCAATATTAATTTTACCCATCTTGTTTTAATTCCTAAAATCGCAAATCCGGAGTCCCTAACGCACTTTCGTCCAATTAGCTTATGTAATGTGTTATATAAAATTGCGTCGAAAGCTATTGCTAATAGATTGAAACATTTCCTCCATGATATCATCTCTCCTACACAATCTGCTTTATCCCTGGTTGGTTGATCTCCGTAATGTTCTTATAGCTTTCGAGATAAATCGCTTTATCAAACTTAAAGCAAGGGGAAAGTCGAGTTTGATGGCTCTAAAATTAGACATTAGCAAGGCGTATGATAAAGTGGAATGGGTTTTCTTAGAGGTTGGTCTCAGTAAACTTGGATTTCCAGCAAGCTTTGTTACTCTTGTTATGTCTTGCATCACATCACATTTGTTTTCCTTTATGTTGAATGGCTATCAGTTTAGCTCGCTCCATCTAGAAGTCTTCAGTAGTTTTTAGTAGAAATGTGAGCTTACAGGATCAGAGGGCTATGGCGAGTTCACTAGGGGAGAGGCTGCTTGAGAAACATGACTTGTACCTTGGGTTGTCGTCGGTCGTTGGCCGGTCAAAGAAATCTGATTTTGCATGCATTAGAGATGGGATTTGGAGACGGAACCAAGGATGGTGTTTGAAAACATTCTCCGCCGTAGGTAAGGAAACCCTTATTAAGTTGGTCATTCAATCGATTCCAATTTATTCAATGTCTTGATTTCGCCTCCTTGCTACATTCATTTCTGAATTGGAAGGTATTATCTCTTGATTTTGGTGGGGAAGTAAAGCCGAAAGGACGATCCATTGGCTAGGTTGGAAGGAGTTATGCTATAGTAAAAGAGAGAGGGGGCTTTGGGTTTCGCAGTTTGTGCGCATTTAATAAAGCCCTATTGGTAAAACAAGCTTGGTAGTCGTCGCCCTGAAGGGGAGGTATTTTCCCCATGGTAGTTTTCTCAAAGCAAAAGTGGGCTTCCAACCCTCTCTCACTTGGAGGAGTATTTGCGGGGCAAAAAGAGTTCTTATGGCAAGTAGCCGATGGCGTATTGGGGATGGAAGGAATGTGAAGATTTGGGAGGATAGGTGGCTTGATAGGCCCTCGTTATTTCAGCCATTTACACCTAAATTGATGGATGGGAACTTAGAGGGAGTGGAGCAGCTGATTGATTGGGGCTCTAGGGGTGGAATAGGACATTGGTCGCATCCACTTTTTGGGAAGAAGATTCTAACTTGATTCTAAAAACTCCCTTGGCTTGAGTCCCCTGCCCCGACCAATTAATATGGCATTATTCTTAAAGTGGCATTTTCTCAGTGAAATGTGCATATAATTTGATTATGTCCCTTGATAAGACAGGGGGGGGGGGGGGGGAGAGGTGCTTACTGATGGGAGTTTGGGAAACCTTATGGAAGAAAGTGTGGAATTTTCTTGTGCCACCTAAGATTCGGACTTTTGTTTGTCGAGTGTTCCGTAATATACTCCCCACAACCGAGTAGGGAGTCTGCTTCGGTGCCAGTTTGCCAAACAGGTTTTGGCTTTATCGGAGTGGCCGTGGCATCTGTTATCCCGGGTTAAGGTTGATCCAGCAAAATGGGTTGCGGACATGTTGCAGGAGCTGGATGTCCGACAAAGCGCACTGTTTGCTGTGATTTTGTGGGCGATTTGGGGAGCGAGGAATAAGAGGTTTCATGAAGGTGCGGCAAACTCCCCGATGGACACGGTTGTCTTTGCAAAAAAGTGTCCAAAATGCGTTCATAGGGGCTAGATAAGCTGTTGCGTCCAACGTTACGGCGTCTAGTCCTGACCGATAGCAAACCCCTCCGGTGGGCATGATGAAATTGAACTTCGACAGGCAACTTTCCTTGCCGGCAATGAAGCAGGTGTTGGCATCATTGCAAGAGATCACCTTGTCCGTATTGTGGGATGGCGCATGAATAGAGTACAAGATATCTCAGATCCCCAACATGCAGAAACTCTGGTTGTTCTTGAATCACTTGAGTTTGCTTGGAGGAAAGGATTTGGTTGGAAGGTGATAATGCACTTCTAATCTCAAAGCTCAAATGCTTACAGGAGGATAGGTCATCTTTTTGCCACATCATTTCTCATATTAAATTGATTGCATCTTGTTTTCGTTTGATTCGTTTTAGCCATGTACACTGCCTAGGCAACAATTTGGCCCACTGTCTTGCTAGGAACGCTTGTCCTAATATGGAGGGATTGGCGCATATTCCTAAATTTACAGAACGCTTTGCTTCCTTGGGTTTGATTTGATAATAAATCTTCATGTTTCTTCGAAAAAAAATCTTAGTATATTATTTCCTGAAATTTCTCTTCCATTAATCACTTTCAATATTTTTATGGGATAAAATGTTGGTTTTGTGTTTATTTATTCTCATTCTCTTGCATTTGATTAACAAAATTATTTCCCAATCAGTTTGTTTCATTTCAACTTTCCACTGTTGTCAATCTTTCCCAACCTCCCATTTTCTTATTAGTTTATAGAACGTCAAAACTATTTGGGTTTGATTATCAAAAGCTCTTTTGTGATTTCAACAATGATGTATTTAAGAGCATATTTAATTTGACTTTGAATATGACAGCTAATTATATATTGTAGTGATGAAGAGTTGTTTTCCCGCCTCCTTTTGTTGTGAGAAAGAACAACCAAGGTATTTTAATCTATTTTTTAATTTGTGTTTCTCTTTTGTAACTTTTGGAGTTTATTGTTTTTCATCCCTTTTGGACCTGCTTTGTAGTTTTTAGTGACAATTATGGAAATATGAATAAAAAGTAAGTTTGAAGTTGCATATTTAAATGTAAAAGATAATTTTGATGCACTATCTTTTATATTATTCAATTTACATTTATTTCTTGCCAACAAAAGAAGATGCTATGATTTTTCAATTGAAAAGATACATCCTAATGTATTATTTCTTTCTCCCTCTCCATCATGCCACTTTCAATTTGATTTTGCCATTTGGTCCTTTACTATTTCATGTGCTACCTTCATTGTAATTTTTCTATTTGTTATTAAATCTAAAGTTTGCTATAGTAAGATTGACTTTTACATGTAGCTTTTTTTTTCGTGCTTTGACATTTCTGAAGGTTTCAAATAAAATATGAAATTATTTTTCATTAATTTATTTATCTTTTAATCTTCCTATTTTAGGTTTCATAAGTATTTGAATGTGGCTTGATAATTTTTAAACAATAGAAGACGAAATTAGTTTTTTCCCCTTATTTATATATTTTATTCAATTTATAATTTAATAGTTTGCATAATTTCCATGCATAGCACGAGTTTTAGATTAGTTCTGTTATATATAATGAAATAATCTATCTAAAAGTTCAACAAGTGTTGATGTAGCTTTACAACAAATATCTAACTATTTTTAGAACATGTGTCAATATTTTGTCAATTTTTGATAACTAAATAATAGACACTAAATAGTTAATTAAACGATTACATTTACATAATTAGACTAAACATTAATCAATTAATTAAATATTAGACTATAAGTAATAAATAACAGATGTTGCTTGACCAAGACACTTTCAGTTCACATGGTTGATCTAATTTACCTTATATTTTATCAAATTTACTACAATTAACTAAAAGATAAGTTAATATACAATGATAAAAAAAAGACCGTATTTCCAACCTGAATGGTAATAAATCCTCTTTTCGAAATCAATTTTTTATGATAAATTAATGCTAAAATCTTTATTTGCTCTAGGATTTTTAATTTATGATAAATTAATGTTAAAATCTAATAAATTTTAAATTTTATTTCTTAAATATATTTAACTTTAAAGGTTGACCGCCCTCATAAATTCTAATATAATTTTTCCTTTGAATTTGGATGTTATTTCAATTACAATTCTATTATAGTTTAATTTTTAAATTGAATTATCAACAAACAAACTGAGATGGGAGAATAAGATATAATATTAAACAAATTGATTTAAAATTTTCTACTTGAATGGTAATAATTCCTCTTTTCAAAATCAATAATTAAAGAAACATTTCTATATAGACATATTATAGCAAATCAAATCAACAAATCTTTATTCTTTCTAGGATTTGTAATTTCTGATAAATTAATGTTAATTCTAATAAATTTTAAATTTATTTCTTAATATAGATGTTACTTTAAAGTTTTGATCTTCATCATAAATTCTAATATATATCAGTTTTCCTTTGGAATTGGATGTTTTCCAATAACAAGTCTATTATAATTTAATTTTTAAATTAAATTAAATTATCAACCAACAAAGTAAGAGGGGAGAATAAAATCAAATATTAAACAAATTGATTTAAGTAAAACTTCCTTTTAGTTGAACTCAACAAATGGAATGAGGAAAACTAAATATTAATGAGATTGTGCACTAGAAAGTGACTTATTAGATAATTATCAACCTTATACCAAATGTATTGACTTTTTGACATCCATAAATGAAAAAGGAATCAACATTTATTAAGAGTAGACAAGGTTTTATTTGCAGACTTAACGGGTATAGTTTTAAGCATACATATTCTGAAAGGCAATTAAAAAAAAATCAATCTAATATTAATTACGCATATATATATATATATATATATATATATATATGATGATGGCCAAATTCGTCGCCGAACATGGAGGTCCAACCCTGCGAGGTACTGTCTCATACTTTGAGACGGTGGGATTTTGTCCTTTGATGAAAAGGCGCCTCGCAAGGTGAGAGAGGGATTGAAGGTTATAAGCTTACCAAGTCCCTAGACTCCTTTCGATGTGGGACAAGATATGATATCATCAATATATATATATATATTTGGAAACAATATGGAATTTTGATCTTAATTTTTTGTTTTTCCTCTATTATTTTTATTCTTACTCTTTTTTTTCCCCTTAAATCCACTCCTTCTCATACCCTCTTGTTCTACCTCATCATCACACCACCCAACAAACCCGCATATCTTTCTTTGCAAAAATGTTGTCGGCTGCCGACCACCAACCACCCGCTATCGTCTGCTGTTATTCGTTGGAATAATACTCACTGCTTCGAGCAAGCTCTATTTCCTAACAAGGTTTTAAAACTTTCTTTATCTTTTTTAATCTTTTTAATAGTGCACAAGCTTGCGAGTAAGTTTTAGTATGCGTGTCTATTTTTTCTATATTAGTTTGTGTGTGACTGTATGTTTTAGTGTAATTATTAGCTTGTCTGTGGGTGTATAATTTTGTATTATTTAAACACTATATATACACGTATGATATAATTTGAGTTTTTTTTTTATGTGCAGTATGTATATTATATTTGCATGTATATTTGGGTAATATATATAAAGTATATAAATATATATTCCTAATTTATATACCTTTTGTTGTATACATATAATTTTTTGTATTATTTATATATATACATGTTCAACTGCTTTCTTTTCCACAGGGGATTGTGACAAGAATGAATATAATTCTTCAACATGACCCTTGATGATGTTGAGTTGATATTCATTGTTACTTCTTTTGATTTTTCTTCCAAAATTTTTCGATCTTAAACTAAACAATAAAAGGCTCTCTATTATTTCTTTATTTTGTTTTCATGTTGTACATCTTAGTTTTATATATGTGAGTTAGGTGAGTGTGTCTAATTATCAGTTCGTGTGGTTGTGCGTTGTAGCCAGGGTAAATGTAATAAAATTTAATTTTCTTATAAAAAAATGAATATTTTTGGGCATCTATATATCTTTTGTGAAATGGGTTTTATTTTTGTTGGACAGAGAAAAAGCCCAAATACTTGATCACGGTGAATATTTTACCATGGGTTTAGGCTCACAAATACTTAGATTTGTAATTTAAGGGCTCATTTGGATTTGCTTTTTATGGCCTCTCTGATTTTTGTATAGTTGATGAAAACTTAAAACATGATTAAAAAACTAGTTTTTTTTTTTAAATGGACTACATTTTCGGTCTATAAGTGTAAAGACCAAATATTTTTATGACTGTAAATATTATAAAACTATTAGGTTCGCATATCCTTGAATTTTTTTATTAAGGGCCCGATTGGATATGGTTTTCAAAAATGCCCCAAACATTACTTGGTATCTACTTTTCATTTTTTAAAAATCAGATTCATTTTTTTTCTATTAAGAAAAAGTCCAAATACTTTTGCACTGTGGATGTTTTATCAAGTGTTTAGGCTCAATTGAATTTTTGATTAACAGGTATGATATGCTTTAATAGTTTCTCTTACTTTTTTTCAAGTTTGGAAAGATCAACATGACTGGGCATCTATTTTCTCTTCTGAAAAATTGGTTGCAACCCGCATTACATTTTGTATATTAGTTTCTTTGTGGCTGTATAATTTTGTATGTTTTAGACACTATACATACATATAAATCATGACATAGATTAGGTTTGTGTAATACACTTTCTTATGCGTCATATGCAAATTATACACACACACATATAATGTAGTTTATTATACAACTTAGATTTGGTAATATGTATAAAAATTAAATATACTACAAATATTTTCAATTTTCTTTCTATTTCTTATTTTAGAGCAATATTTGTATTCAAATTACAAGATTTGATATACATATTATAAAATTAAATAACTAATAGATAGTGCTTTTGTCTCATTGAAATTTGAGATTGATTATGACACGTAAAATCTTAGAAATAATAAAATTTTGCATGTAAAAGGAATATAAAAATTAATGAGGCATTGTTTAAATGTATTTTTCTAAATAAAATTAATCATTCTTTAGCTGCATCTCATGTGATGAGCAACAACAAAAGTCAAGATCAATCTTTGTTACATATTGGATAATTATTTAAGAAGTCAATCTTTAGACATGGTCAACTGTAAGTTGCTCTTTTGGTGGTTACAAATAAGGATGGATTGAAGGTTTTGATTTATAATGAACTTGGCCAACTCACAAATAAAACACATAATGTATTGTACAAATAAATATTTCATAATTTAGCTTAACTTTTGAATCAGTTTATGTTGTTTTTACTTATTATTTGTTTGTTTCAAAATTTTATTATGATTTATCTTCTTTGAAAGCTTGAAATTATTTCTAACACAAGTATTTTATTTATTGAATCTTGCTTATTACCCCATTTAATAACTAATAATCAAATTCACTGTACGCATTGAGCACGGGTCTAACACGCGCGCGTGCGTCTGTACGAAGATAAGCCATTCAAGTAAGCACCACTTATGCGCATATTCGGATAGTCTCATTATACTTCATTATGACACGCGTGAAATTATAATAGTATTGAATTTAAATTTGTATAAGTATATGGTTATTTATAATTATTCAAAGAATCCAATACTTACCCCCAATCTAAAATAAAATACACTACATTTTAAATCAAACTAAATGATAAAATTATTATTTTTTTATACTATCTTATTTATAATATTTATCAATTACTTTGATTTTACAATATTAGAAATATCAATCAATTATTTCAACATAGTTTTTTTTAAATCCTGTGAAATAATTATACCAAATTTAATTTAAATTGAATATATTTTGCTATCAGTTGAATTTTTGAATATACTAATTTATCAATTAACTTTTATAGTGTGATTTTAGGTATTTATGTTGAAAAATTTTAATTAATTATTTTTCAATTCATCATTATATATATAATTAACAAACCTTGAAAAAATCAAAGTAAGCGCCACCTAAGCCCATATTTGAATAGCCTCATGGTGCTTTATTGCGACACGTGAAATTGTATAGTTTTGAATTTAAATTTGTATAAGTATATATTTATTCATAATTATCTAAGAATCCAACTCTTATCCAGCATCTAAGATAAAAATATATTATATTTTAATTCAGATTAAATGATAAAATTATTATTTTTAGCTATATTATCCTATTTATAATACTTATCAATTACTTCAATTTTACATCACTAGAATTATCAGTCACTGATTCTGCATAATTTTCTTATTTTTTTTAAGAACCCAATGACATAATTATACCAAACCTTAATTGAGATTGAATATGTTTTCATCAATTGAATTTTTGAATATACTAAATAATCAATTAATTTTTTATTGTATGATTTTAGAAATTTATGTAAAAAAATTAAATATTTTTCTTTTAGTTTATCTTTACCTACAATAACTTATTATCATATATAAATAAAAATACTATCTTTTTGTCTTGACATGAGTGAAATACTAATTTTTCATTGTGAAATACATTCCTAACTTTTCACTGCTTCTCATTTTTTGCCTCGAGGGATTAAGAAATGTACTTTTCAATTGAAGAATTGGTTGAGAATTTAATGTCTTGATGGATGCCATGGATGCCACATGAAGAATTTGAATAAATCACAAGAAAAAGAAATCTCTTAATTAATTCTTTTTCACAAGTAGAAGGACTTGCTGAATTCAATGCATTTGCAAGACATGTGTACTTAGTTTGAAGGTATGGAGACTGCATCTTGGAGAATTGTAGATTTGAAAATTCTGTCCAATGTTACCAACAAGATGCATCTACCTAAAAATTTTTAGACTTATTCCAAGTAAACACCCCTTCTCCATCTTCCACCTACGAGATCAGTTTTTTCTTTGTAATTTGAAGAATAGAATAAAGTTTATAGATAACCTTTCTTTCTTGTAGAAGCATGACTAGAAGTCGAAATGGGTCTTTATTTGTTCCAATGAGAGGTGGAATGTTAAAACCGAATTGGTGAGGAAGAAGATGTATGTAGATGGTTAGGGTTATCCGAGCTAAGATAATATGTTCTACAAAACCCAAAATGCTTGTGGGATCCAGTGCCTCTTCTTAACAGAGGAAAAGTTCTTAGTGAGGCTAGGTCTCTTTCGAGTAGAATAAAATGTGGATGATGTTGCTTTTGGCAAATTTTATATCTCATAAACTTTTTCTATGATTATCTTGCTCTCGAGATTTTCTAACTTGCTTTTTGTTCTCATGTAGATCTGGACACGCTCATTGCTTCTCACAAGCCCAAATCATTAAAGTGAATGCCTAGAAGTAGGAAAGAAAAATACCGAGAAAGCGTCTTCTCGAGATGTTCACCAACTTCAAATCCAATAGACGCCTTAGATTTTCCAAGAGCTTGTTTGAGAGGCTCTCAAGGTGCTCGTGCAGCATGCTCCTCAACTATAGAAGGGATTCTCAAGGAAAGTAGAATTGCCCTATCGAGAAAACACTAAATAAGTAGCCCTATCGTCAATCAAACACCTCATAAGTGGTCTCGAAAATGATTTCCTAAATAATTAGCCCTTAGAAGTAAGAGCATAGCTTGAGAATTGGTATTTTGCCTTTCTTTCTCAACCACAACCAAATGGTAGACACCATCTCTCAAATAAAGAATTAACTCCTCCATCCAACTTGGTGCTAGAGTGTTAATGATCATAACCTTCTAGTCAGGTTAGATCAACTCGGATTTTCAACCACAGGCTTGGGAGAGACTAAAATGGTAATCTTTCTTTCTTTCTCTTATTCCTCTCAGCAAGTTAGCCAGCTTAGAAAGTGCATCTGCTAGCTTGTGTTTGACGCGAGGACTTCAACATATTTGGCCATCGAGGCTTCCTTGGCTTCAAATGTGCCATCAAATTGTCCAGCGACAAGTTGCAAATCTATGATTGCCACCAAATTCTCGGCCCCATTTGCAATGCTAGCTTTGTTCTCAAGATTAACTCAAACTCAACGTTATTGTTTGTAATTGAGAAATCTAAGCAAACTACAAAGTCGATATTTGTTCCATCTGCATCATAGAGCAATATCCCCCCTCCCCCCCTCCCCTGAGAAGGTTAATGAGTAATCAACTTGGAGAGTCAACATTGAGGATGATTCTTGCTATTCCACGGGAATTACATCCACTATGAAATCAACTAAGACTTATGCTGGGATATCTAAAGATGATTGGAATGACATATCAAGTCAACTAGCTCGATGGCCCATCTGATTAGCCTTCTCGAAATATCAATCTTTGACTATACTTTTTTAAGCAATTCATTTGTCAAAACTACAATGGAGTATGATTCAAGATACTGCCAAAGTTTTTGAGCCAATGGACCAATGCTAAAGCAACTGAGAACTCGAAATACCAATAATAATGTCACTTTATTAAATTGGAATTTGAGTTATAATATGATAAATACAATGACTATAGTGGTGAACTAAATCTAGTTAAACTGGAACTTAGACTGAAGTTCCAGATTATAGCAGAGTAAATGAAACTGGAACAAAACTCAAGTTCCAGAGGACAATGCAGAAAGCTTAACACTAAGCTTTCTGTTACAGTGGTTATGGTGCTGTGAAAGGATTATTTTACACACTTACAGCCTTGACAACACTAAGTCGAATGAACACAAGAGCTAAGACACTCTTAAACACTTTCAGAGATACTTAACAAAATTGATAACTACTTAATCAACTAGTACACTTATACACTAGACTTGAGGCTCTTATTTATAGACCAACTCTCCTAGGGATGGTGCAGTATTTGTATTCCAACAGTTGCTTGCCTATTTTATCCCCAACGGCTTTTTTCTTTCAGCAAATGATTTCTTCCCTTAATTGACCTCTAACGGCTTCTTTCCATATGTTGACGATTCCTTTCCTTTATGAATTGATCTTGATCGCTTCATATCTTTTATTGATTTCTTGCCATAGTCTGCAGGAATTGACATAATCAAATTTGCTAACATTCTCCCCTTTTTGATGATGACAATTCTTCATGAGCTACTCTTGTCTTTGTGATGGTTCTTGCTTTCGAATTTCTTCATTAAAGGGGATCTGTAGGTGTTCCACCTGCTTCACCTGTCTTAAGAGACGAGGACAAGCCATATTTCTACCTATGGCTATGTTAAAAATCTATTCATAGACAGTTATTGACTAAGTAGAATTCATGATTGAATATGGGATGAAATCATAAAAAATCACAAAAAAATTCAAGTATAGAAAATTTCATCAACACAATCCCAAGTGACCAAAGCAAAAATTCCAAGTCCCCAAAGAAAGCAATAGATAGCAACAAAAACAAAAGTCAAAAGTTCCAGATCATTAGTAAAAATAGTAGATAGTAATAAGCGCCAATGGTTAGGCTGTATCAGAAGGTGTTGTCTCCAAAATTCGTTTGTCTCCAAGTCCCCAAAGAAAGCAATAGATAACAACAAAAACAAAAGTCAAAAGCTCCAGATCATTAGTGAAAGCAGTAGATAGTAATAAGTGACAATGGTTAGGCTGCATCAGAAGGTGCTGTCTTCAGAATTTAGTTTGTCTTCTTATTCTTTTCTTTTTCTCCCCCTTCATCATCAAGAGGGGAAACTGGAATCTGAACAGACTTACCTAACTTAAAGCTGCAAATATCCAATTTCTTCCTAATTTCACAAAATCTTACTTCCAAAAGTGGTTTTGTGAAAATATTAGCAAATTGGTCATTAGTGCCGATGTGTAGAATGTTTATATTACTATTGCTAGCATGATCACAAATAAAGTGATGCTTGATTTTTATGTGTTTGGTCCTAGAATGAAACATAAGGGTTTTTTGAAATACAAATGGCACTAGTATTATCGCAAAATAGAGGTATACTAGTAAATGAGAGATTTAAATTAGATAAGGTTTGTTTTATCCATAGAAGTTGGTTGCAACAACTATCAAGAGCCATGTATTCAGCTTCAGTTGTAGATAGTGCTACAACTGATTGCTTGTTACTACTCCAGCTAACTAAGCATTGATCAAGAAATTGACAAGTACCATTGATACTTTTTCTATCAACAATACAACCTACATAATCAGCATCAGAATATCCAACTAACGAAATGTTTTTGAAGTGGGGTACCATAGTCCAAAATCCGGTTTTCCTTTTAAATATCGAAAAATTCGTTTAATCGCCTTAAAGTGGGATTCCTTAGGATTAGATTGGAATCTTGCACATAAAGTGGTGGCAAATAGTATATCGGGTCTATTGGTTGTTAGATATAATAGATTTCCAATAGCACTCTGATATAATTTTTCTCAAACCTTTTACCTTCATCGTCCTTACCCAATTTTGTGGAAATGCATATAGGTGTGGATATCTCTTTGCAATTTTCCAGTTGGAACTTCCGGAGTATTTCTCTTGTATATTTTTCTTGAGATAGGAAGGTTCCCCCGGAGGTCTGTATGAATTGTAGCCCAAGAAAATAACTGAGTTCACCTATAAGGCTTATTTCGAATTCCTGTTGCATACACTGGGAAAAATCTTGACATAGTTTGTTATTAGTACTTCCAAATATTATGTCATCCACATATATTTGAGTGACAAGTAAATCATTCTTAATTTCTTAAAAGTGTTGTGTCTACAGATCCTCTACGCAATTTTTTTGATAGAAGATAAGTGCTCAACTTTTCGTACCAAGCCCCAGGGGCTTGTTTTAGGCCATATAGTGCTTTTGAAAGTTTGTAGACATGATTTGGAAATTCTTTGCTAATAAAACCATGTGGTTGAGAAACATAAACTTCCTCTTGAATAAAACCATTTAAAAAAGCGTCTTTCACATCCATTTGACAAAGAGTGATTTGCTTAAAAGATGCATAAGCTAAATGTATACGTATTGATTCCAGTTGATCTACTGGAGCATAAGTTAGCCACCAATCGTGCTTTATTGTGGGTAATCTCACCATTTTCATTTGTCTTATTTCTGAATACCCATTTTGTCCCCATGATTGACTTCTGTTTTGATCTTTCAACCAAGTTTCCGACTTAGTTTCTCTAAAACTGATTGAGTTACTCTTCCATTGCTTTGACCCACGAAGGATCTTGTAGTGCATCCTCTACATTTTTTGGTTCAAGGAGTGAAAGTAGTACCTCATTATTTTTATTGTTGAATGCAACTTGTTGCGTTTTTGATTTGGTGGTTACACTGGAATTTGAATCGTCGATGATTTTATCAAGCGGATGACTTGATGCATGCTTGAATTTTCTAGGTTCTTTCCATTGTTCCAGACTTGTACTCGTACCTATATCGGATTCCTTGGTTTCTTCTACCTTGTTGCTTGATTGTTCCTGGTTAGCTTCACTCCTTTTGTCCAGAGATCTTGTTGAAATTTATTTCATATGGAATTTCAGTGCTCATGGGTTCCTTGGCAATGAATTTAGTTTCATCAAATATAACGTGCATGGACTCCTGAATGCTCCTTTTAATTTTATTAAAGACGCGAAATGCTTTTCTACTATTGGAGTATCCAACAAAAATGCCATCATCAAACTTTGGATCAAATTTTCTGATATTTTCTCGATCATTTAGTATAAAGGATTTGCACCCAAAGACGTGAAAATAAGATATGTTTGGGATTTTATTATGCCAAAGTTCATATGGAGTTTTCTTAAAGATTGGATACAGAAAAACTCTGTTAGAGATATAGTAGGCGGTATTTGTGGCTTCTGCCCAAAAAGATTTTGGTAAATCATATTCATTAAGCATAGTTCTGGCCATTTCTTGAACAATTCTATTTTTCCTTTGAAGTACTCCATTTTGTTGAGGAGTCTTGGGTGCTGAGAATTCATGCATATACCCATTTTCATCACAAAATTTTGAGAAAAGTTTTTTGTCAAACTCAATTCCATAATCACTTCTTATTCTTTTTATAGAAAAACCTTTTTCATTTTGGATGCGTTTAGTAAGTAAAATGAAGTTGAAAGTGTGTCATTTTTGTGGGCCAGAAATACCACCCAAGTGAATCTTGTAAACTCATCAACAGTTACAAATGCGTACCTTTTTCTACCAATCGTTTGTGTTCTCATTGGTCCAAAAATATCAAGATGGAGGAGTTCCAAGGGTTTACTAGTTGGAACCATATATTTTTCTTTGAATGTGGAACGTACCTGTTTACCCTTTTGACATGCATCACATACTTTATGTTTGAGAAAATTCATTCTAGGAATTCCTTTTACAAGTCTCCTTTTTGAAAATTGTGAAAGCTAACATGTCCACAAGCATCTTCTGTTGCTGTAAGACACTCAATGTTCTGGTTAGTTAGACCAATAAGTATGAGACTGTATATATTTATGTCTCGACAAGCAGAGAAGATTGTGTCATTATCTTTTATGATATGATAGTGTGTGCGTGAAAAGTTTACTTGATATCCACTGTCACAAAGCTAGTTGATACTTATAAGATTATACTCTAGTCCTTCTACCAGCCATACATTTTCAATATAAGTACTAGAACCTGTGCCGATGGATCCTTTGCCAATAATCTTAACATATCCTCCGTTGTAGTTCTCTAGGTTGGCAAAGGCTTTGATGTTTCTTGTCATGTGTCTAGAGCACCCACTGTCGAGAATCCATTTGTCATAGTTGGGATGCTCTGTATATTGTACCTGCATCATAAAGTATTTTTAGGTACCCTTTTTTGTTTTGGGTCCTTCAAGATCAGTATTGGTTAGTTTTGGTACCTAAGCCCACTTAGTTTTGGGTTTATCTGAATAGCAAAAATATGATATATGACCAAGTTTTCCACAATTATAACACTGTTTGGGCTTTTGGCGAGGATTCCTTTCATCCCTTTTGGCTTTTTCTAAATTGTGTAATGAGGTTATGAGCCTGGAATTTTCTTTTGATAAGAAATCATTTTCTTTTACAAGTATTTCCTTTTCCGCTCTTAAGATTGACAGTGTTTCGTGGTATTTTTTCTCCATGTCTTGTTTTTCTTTGAGAATGCGCAATATAATTTCTTCTAATATTTTATTTTTTTTGATATTTCAAGTATCTTCTTTTGGCTACTCTCAAGTAATTCTTGCAGATCAATATCTGGATTTGTTGAAAACTCAGAGGAAGTGATTGAGTTTACCTAATTATTTGCCACAAAAGCAATGCAATTCTCCTCATTGTCAAATTGCTTTGGGTTTGAATCATCTCATGCCACTGTCAGAGACTTCGTTTTAAGCTTTGATTTTTTTTTTCTGAGTTGAGGACATTCTGGCCTGATGTGGCCAATTTCTCCGCATTCATGACATATGATGGGGTCGACCTTTTGTTGTTCTGTGTTAGATCTTCATGGATTTCCTTTTCGGAACATTTTCTTGGCACTCGTAATCATACGTAGCCTTTTGGTAATTAATGCTAATTCCGCATACAATTGTTCTTCTGATGTCTGCTCAATGATTTGTGTTTCTTGCCTAACACTAAATGCTAAAGATTTAGGTTCCAATTTTTCTTCTTTGTTCATAAGTGTTAGTTCATGAGATATAAGCGATCCAATTAATTGTGCAATAGATAATGTGTTTGGATCTTTTGCCTCATGAATGGCAGTCACTTTTGGACTCCACTCTTTAGGTAATGATCGAAGAATCTTTCTAACTTAATCCTCTACAGAAATTATTTTTCCTAGAGAGACCAAAGTGATTGATGATCTCCGAGAACCTTGCATTCAATTGATTGATAGACTCACCCTCTTTCATTTGAAACATTTCATACTGGTGAGTGAGTAGTGCAATCTTTTCTTCCCTTACTTGTGATGTGCCTTCATGAGTTACTTGTAGCATTTCCCACATTTTTTTTGTAGTTGCACAAGTGCTTACCCGGTTGTATTCTTCTTTTGTAAGGGCGCACGATAGTATGTATTTTGCTTTCGCATTAAGTGAGAGCAATTTCATATCGTCATTGGTTAAGTCCTCATATTTCTTGTCTGTTTTCTTATCACCATCAGTTTTGGTGATAGAAAACGGACCATGACATACTACTCTCCATAGCCTGAAGTCTATAGCGATGAAAAATTCCTCAATCCGATTTTTCCAGATTGAGTAATTTGTTCCATCGAAGAAGAGGGATCTAGAGTAGGATAATCCTCCAGCATAAACATCTACGTGTGGTAGCGCTATTTGGATCTTTTCTTAGGTTAGTTAAACCTTTTTATGAGAACTTAGCTCTAATGCCAATTGAGAACTTGAAATACCAAGAATAATATCACTTTATTAAATTGGAATTTGAGTTATAATATGATAAATACAGTGACTATAGTGGTGAACTAAATCTAGTTAATTTGGAACTTAGACAGAAGTTCCAGATTATAGCAGAGTAGATGAAACTGGAACAAAACACAAGTTCCAGAGGACAGTGCAGAAAGCTTAACACTAAGCTTTCTGTTACAGTGGTTATGGTGCTGTGAAAGGACTGTCTTACACACTTACAACCTTAACAATACTCAGTTGAATGAACACATGAGCTAAGACACTCTTAAACACTTTTAAATATGCTTAACAAAACTGAGAACTACTTAATCAACTCGCATACTTATGCACTAGACTTAAGGCTCTTATTTATAGACCAACTCTTCTAGGAATGGTGTAGTATTTATATTCCAACGGCTGCTTGCCTAATTTAATTCCCCAACGGCTTCTTTCCTTCAGCAAACGATTTCTTCCCTTACTTGACCTCTAATGGCTTCTTTCAATATGTTGATGATTCCTTTCCTTTATGAATTGATCTTGATTGCCTCATATCTTCCATTGAGTTCTTTCCATAGTCGGGGGGAATTGACATAATCAAATTTGCTAACAACAACATTCTCAATTTTGAGGTAATTCTTCTCCGCACCTTGCAAAATCTTGCTCGACTAATAATGGAGTTGGATGATATAGCCAAGTAAAAATATAAAGGCTTGTTGTTCCATGGGAATTACTTCCAACATGAAATCAACTAAAACTCGTGCTGGGAAAACTAAAAGTGATTGGAACGACATATCAACTCAACCAGCTTTATAGCCCATCTGATTAGCCTTTTCGAAATATCAATCTTTGATGATACTTGTTTAAGCGGTTCATTTGTCATAACTACAATGGAGAAACTGAAGATAATACCAAGTTTTTGAGCAAAATGGACCAATGCTAAAGCAAAATTCTCAATTTTGAGGTAATTATTCTCGACGCCTTGCAAAATCTTGCTCAACTAATAATGGTGTTGGGTGACATAGCCAGGTAAAAGAGAAAGGCTTTTTCTAAGGTGGGCCTCAATTTAGATCAAGGAGAGCTATCTTGCACTCATCAGTCCACATGAACTCCTTTACTTTCATTAGGGTTCTGAGCAATGGTAAGTTCCTTTCCGTAGAACGTGATATGAAATGATTCAGAGAATAACCTTCCCAGCAAGTCTTTGCACATCCTTAACCGATTATGGTGGTTCGATATCAGGCAAGACTTTTATCTTCTCTAGATTTGTCTCAATTCCCCAATAGCTAACCATAAAGCCCAAAAATCTTTCCTTCTGAAACCCCTAAGGTGCGCTTCGAGGGGTTCAATTTAAGTTCATACTTTCTTAAGATAGAGAACAATGTTGCTTGGTGCATGAGCTGATCATCTTCCCTTTCACTACGCACAATCATATCACCCACAAGACCTCAATGGTCCTTCCAATTTCATATTGTGAACATTAAATTGACGAGTTTCTAGTAAGTACCGCCAGTGTTTTTAAGCCCTAAGGACATAATTGAAAAACAATAGACATTTTTTGGTACAACGAATGGTATTTTACTCCTATCGTTAGGTGCCTTGAATATTTGGTAATAACATTGGAATGTGTTCGTCATACTTATCCTCAAAAGCCCATCGTCAAATAGATCAGTTGATCATTATGGGTCTTTAGGCATGCCTTGTTCAAATCCGTAAAATTGCCATACATTCACCAACGATCGTTGCCTTTTGCCACAATCACAACATTGCACAATCATTCCATGAGGTGTATCATGATAATGTATCTTGCATAGAGGTGTTTTGACCCGTTCTCGATGATCTTGTTGCGCTCTTCTTTGATATCCAAATTGTTTTTTAACCTCATATGTTGAAAGGAGGGGTCCATATTGAATCTTTGCACAATGATTTTCGAGTCAATTCCAGACAGCTGGATGCTTTCTAGAAGAAGACATCCTTGTTATTTAAGAGAGATTGTAGCATGATCTCCTCTTTATGGTAAAGATAAGATGCAATACAAGGGGTCTTATGAAGCTTTGAAATCTCCCTGTTATGCTTGTCTTCGAGATCGGGAATCTTCTAACTGTGTTTCTCCTCAACCTCGCTTACATTTTGCTTGAGCTGTTGTGTTTCAGGGTCAACCAAAGTACCTAGGTCTGTTCATATACCGGAAGGCTCAACAATTACAATAGAGGGTCTATTAGGAACCCCATACCACCGGCCCTTCTTTGGACTGCCAATTGTCTTCTTACACACCTAAAACTAAAAAATAAAAATTAGCTAGCCACATATAAATTCATGGCTAGAAGATTTTTAAAAAATAAATTAAATGAAAATTAAAAAAATCAATGTAGCCTTTTGTGGCTAATAATTAGATAAAAAAAAAAGTTAAACATAGCCACGGATTTTTTTGTGGCTAATTGTCAAAATACATATTTGACATTTCCCAAATCGAATGTTTTCGTCAATTAGTTTAAACAAAATTGTACAATTTGAAAAATATAACTTGCAAATTAGTCAATGTAGTTGAACTAATTGTTTTAATCAATGTTTTGGTAGTTTGTGATAAGATAATTGATGTTGGCATGTAATTATTATATAATTATGAAGTCATTCATACATCAATCGCTGAAAAATGAAAATGCAATTCAATAAAATAAACCATAATATTTACCTCATATGAAGAAAACAACTTCAATTTGGAACGTTGAAATAAAAAAAAAAACCCCAAAATTTGGAATTAAATGATATTCTACAAAAAATAGCGAAGGATAAAGGCGCCGCTGAAGGTTTCCGTCACCAGTGCAAAAGTTGTTGATGGCAATGCATTTTTCCATAGCTATATCTGTCGCCAAATAGGAAAAAGATTAAATAGCGCCAAATTTGGTGCCAAACAAGCCATGGATTTTTTCATGGCTAATTTTTCCATAAAATTTTGCATTCCGTGGCTAGATCCATGGCTAATAGTTACGGGTAAAATCTATCGCCAAAATCGTGGCTATTTTACTTTTTTCTAGTTGTGAACATAGGCCTTCATGGAATGATGTTGTATGCAAATGGGCCATCGACAACCAATAAGTTCATTATTTGACGAGCTAAAATTGATGTTTTCCCATATCTATTTTAGAAAGTGTCGAGTGAAAAGGATGTTCACATAACTTCTTTTGTTGACCGTCATTGACTCTTTATTATAACGTAACATCCAATGTTATGAACATTAGATAATCAATCATATCCTCTTCCTTGTCAGGGTATCTGATATGATTCAAGTCTCTACTACACAACGCCATGACATTTTCACCATTCACGTTAACCTCATCTATTGACTTTAAATGCTTTTCCCTGATTGTCTGTTTATGATGTCGCAGCCGTCTCTCGATCAACTTTCTCAAGCTTCAAGAGTCCCTTAAAGTAGGACCACCCACTATAATGTGTATAACTCGCTTGATTAGTAGATTCTCTTTGAGCATGGGCAGTCTGTCTGTTCTTTTGGGTGAAGTTATCTCTCCCCTAAGGTATCAAGAACGCTCCATCCTAGTAGATTGAAAATGATCTCATTGAAGGTGATCTCTATCCCATCAATCATTCTTCTTCACAACCTATTTCAGATGCCTCTCATTAATTAGTCTTTAGATCTCATCTTGCAAAGAATAACAATCTTCAGTACCATGCTTTGAGAACCTCATTGTTAAATATTGCAAAAAAATTCCTTAGTGTTTAATTTTCTCCCTGCTTAATAGCTTGGAGATGGGTAGGGGGTAACATTGGCATCTTCGTGGCTACCCCCTAAAAGGCCGTAATAAGGAGCTTGACAGCTATGTTGTCAATTGTTTTGTGGACTTGCCTAATGCGGTCGAATTGAATGAGATGTTCCTAAAGATCATAATCTCCACTATACTAAGGGAGAGAAGTAGGTATCTTCGTATCTCTAGTGAAATTTTCTACTCGGATTACTTCACAAAGTGGGTTCGCATGGTCTTCCCTTGAAAAAAGGGGCTGCTCTCTCCACTATTGAATGCTCAGTTCCATGGGCTATCTCATCCAGTCTCCTACTGATGTGATCCACTTGGTGGGAGAGTTACTTGACGTCCTCTCATCGATTTCCTTTCCTCTACATGTCTTCCACTCTCCTATTAAATTGAGTGACTTGGTTTGTAATTTCCTCAATGTCTTATATTCGAAGTGCTTAGTTCGCATTAATCTCTTTGGGGTGGTTCTTTCTCATTTCGCCTCGGGTTTGCTTTTCTGTTATAAGCCATTGATTTGAACAACAGATTCATGACTTCCCCTTGAGGCAAAACGGGTGGGTTTTCGTGAGCATGCTGCAAGCTCATGGAGTAGGAGGTGGCAGTGCAAGGACAGGGTTAGCTTGGAAAAGTATGGCCTAATTTTCTACTTGAATTTTGTTGCAGTATTCAAAAAACAATTGAGTTGCTATGCAGTCAGACCTACCACATTATGGAGAGGTTTTGATTTTCTAGCTTGACTAGGGTGACTTGTGGTTTGGGAGGAATTATATCTTCAACTTACGAATTTGGTGGTTTATTTGGGGGCGATTGTGGGTGAGAAAAATTCATTAACTGATCCTCGTACTCAATAGTCGTTGTCATGTGTTCACCATTATCTAGTTGGCAAGCTAGCAACCCTTTTTCTAGAGTCAAAATGATGTGGTCCGAATCTCGCTCAAGCCAAATCTTCGAGTAGGGAGTGACTTGGATAGTAAGATACATTTATGGGTTTTGAACTGGCCCAATAATGAGCATACGTGAACTCGCCAAAAAGTGTCCTACAAAAATCCTCTAACGTCAATTTAGATAACGGTTTCAAGTAGAATATATGGGAGAAAATTTTTGATGCAAAAGGTGCTTAAGTCATACCTTTGAATAGCAATATTTGACTATTCAACGGTGCAGGTTGGTGGAAGCACTTAATTAGTGTTGAGGTGGCAATCTATTTTGGTGTCTCTGTCTAAATATACCTGTTGTTAGTGTAGTAACGGTGTTTCTGGGACATGGTAGTGTAGTTCCCATAGGGAGACAATTATAGTTTGTGAAAGATGAGCCAATCCAGCCGGGATCCTTACTCTAGTAATCTTGCTCAAGTAATTGAGTCAAGGGAAGCGCCTCGAGGTGGACTTCCTCAGTTGAGACGCCCCATGTAAGAAAGCTGGTGGTTCAAGTTCCTCTTTGAACAATTGAGAAGACGTGTATATGTCCGCATGTAAGCATTGTCACCAGAGATGTGGTATTTACCACATTTTGCCATGCCAAGGGTAAGTTGGTTGTTGGTGGAGAAGACAATATAATCACCCTCACATTCAAAGCCCCCACCCCACCCCCAACACCCGCCTTCCCCCAACCAACAAAAAAACTAAAAAAGAATGTCTAAATATATTTCATTGATTAATTATACATTTATAATACATATAATATATTATAGATCTTGTTGTGTTTATACATATATATATTATATATATAAGGCTAAATATTTTTTACCATCCAAATTTTCATATTTTTGGACGTTACCATATGAACTTTTTTTTTTTACCGTTTGCCACCTAACTTTGCGTTTTTATATATTACCATCTAAGGGCATTTTCCGGTGGAATATTCCACCGGACTTCCAGCTACGTGCATGTCACGTGACTTTAAGTAAGGCAAATGCATCATTTATATGAGATAAATACTTTTAACCCTCCAAACTTTTCGCATTTTGGGACTTATCATATAAACTTTTTTGTTTTGGTTATTTGCCATCTAAACTTTGCGTTT
>CM047876.1:8442442-8487960 GCA_026212405.1 Petrea volubilis | reverse complement strand
CCTGAATGCTCCTTTTAATTTTATTAAAGCGCGAAATGCTTTTCTACTATTGGAGTATCCAACAAAAATGCCATCATAACTTGGATCAAATTTTCTGATATTTTCTCGATCATTTAGTATAAAGGATTTGCACCCAAAGACGTGAAAATAAGATATGTTTGGGATTTTATTATGCCAAAGTTCATATGGAGTTTTCTTAAAGATTGGATACAGAAAAACTCGTTAGAGATATAGTAGGCGGTATTTGTGGCTTCTGCCCAAAAAGATTTTGGTAAATCATATTCATTAAGCATAGTTCTGGCCATTTCTTGAACATTCTATTTTCCTTTGAAGTACTCCATTTTGTTGAGGAGTCTGGGTGCTGAGAATTCATGCATATACCCATTTTCATCACAAATTTTGAGAAAAGTTTTTTGTCAAACTCAATTCCATAATCACTTCTTATTCTTTTTATAGAAAAACCTTTTTCATTTTGGATGCCGTTTAGTAAGTAAAAATGAAGTTGAAAGTGTGTCATTTTTGTGGGCCAGAAATACCACCAAGTGAATCTTGTAAACTCATCAACAGTTACAAATGCGTACCTTTTTCTACCAATCGTTTGTGTTCTCATTGGTCCAAAAATATCAAGATGGAGGAGTTCCAAGGTTTACTAGTTGGAAACATATATTTTTCTTTGAATGTGGAACGTACCTGTTTACCCTTTTGACATGCATCAACTACTTTATGTTGAGAAAATTCATTCTAGGAATTCCTTTTACAAGTCTCCTTTTTGAAAATTGTGAAAGCTAACATGTCCACAGACATCTTCTGTTGCTGTAAGACACTCAATGTTCTGGTTAGTTAGACCAATAAGTATGAGACTTGTATATATTTATGTCTCGACAAGCAGAGAAGATTGTGTCATATCTTTTATGATATGATAGTGTGTGCGTGAAAAGATTTACTTGATACCACTGTCACAAAGCTAGTTGATACTTATAAGATTATACTCTAGTCCTTCTACCAGCCATTACATTTCAATATAAGTACTAGAACCTGTGCCGATGGATCCTTTGCCAATAATCTTAACATATCCTCCGTTGTAGTTCTCTAGGTTGGCAAAGGCTTTGATGTTTCTTGTCATGTGTCTAGAGCACCCACTGTCGAGAATCCATTTGTATAGTTGGGATGCTCTGTATATTGTACCTGCATCATAAAGTATTTTAGGTACCCTTTTTGTTTTGGTCCTTCAAGATCAGTATTGGTTAGTTTTGGTACCTAAGCCCACTTAGTTTTGGGGTTTATCTGAATAGCAAAAATAATGAGATATGACCAAGGTTTTCCACAATTAAACACTGTTTGGGCTTTTGGCGAGGATTCCTTTCATCCCTTTTGGCTTTTTCTAAATTGTGTAATGAGGTTATGAGCCTGGAATGTTTCATTTTGATAAGAAATCATTTTCTTTTACAAGTATTTCCTTTTCCGGCTCTTGAAGATTGACAGTGTTTTCGTGGTATTTTTTCTCCATGTCTTGTTTTTCTTTGAGAATGCGCATATAATTTCTTTAATATTTTATTTTTTTTGATATTTCAAGTATCTTCTTTTGGCTACTCTCAAGTAATTCTTGCAGATCAATATCTGGATTTGTTGAAAACTCAGAGGAAGTGATTGAGATTTACCTAATTATTGCCACAAAAGCAATGCAATTCTCCTCATTGTCAAATTGCTTTGGGTTTGATCATCTCATGCCACTGTCAGAGACTTCGTTTTAAGCTTTGTTTTTTTTTTCTATGAGTTGAGACTTCTGGCCTGATGTGGCCAATTATCTCCGCATTCATGACATATGATAGGGGGTCGACCTTTTGTTGTTCTGTGTTAGATCTTCATGGATTTCCTTTTCGGAACATTTTCTTGGCACTCGTAATCATACGTAGCCTTTTGGTAATTATGCTAATTCCGCATACAATTGTTCTTCTATGTCTGCTCAATGATTTGTGTTTTCTTGCCTAACACTAAATTGCTAAAGATTAGGTTCCAATTTTTCTTCTTTGTTCATAAGTGTTAGTTCATGAGATATAAGCGATCCAATTAATTGTGCAATAGATAATGTGTTTGGATCTTTTGCCTCATGAATGGCAGTCACTTTTGGACTCCACTCTTTAGGTAATGATCGAAGAATCTTTCTAACTTAATCCTCTACAGAAATTATTTTTCCTAGAGAGACCAAAGTGATTGATGATCTCCGAGAACCTTGCATTCAATTGATTGATAGACTCACCCTCTTTCATTTGAAACATTTCATACTGGTGAGTGAGTAGTGCAATCTTTTCTTCCCTTACTTGTGATGTGCCTTCATGAGTTACTTGTAGCATTTCCCACATTTTTTTTGTAGTTGCACAAGTGCTTACCCGGTTGTTCTTCTTTTGTAAGGGCGCACGATAGTATGTATTTTGCTTTCGCATTAAGTGAGAGCAATTTCATATCGTCATTGGTTAAGTCCTCATATTTCTGTCTGTTTTCTTATCACCATCAGTTTTGGTGATAGAAACGGACCATGACATACTACTCTCCATAGCCTGAAGTCTATAGCGATGAAAAATTCCTCATCCGATTTTTCCAGATTGAGTAATTTGTTCCAATCGAAGAGAGGATCTAGAGTAGGATAATCCTCCAGCATAAACATCTACGTGTGGTAGCGCTATTTGGACTTTTCTTAGGTAGTTAAACCTTTGTTATTGAGAACTTCGCTCTAATGCCAATTGAGAACTTGAAATACCAAGAATAATATCACTTTATTAAATTGGAATTTGAGTTATAATATGATAATACAGTGACTATAGTGGTGAACTAAATCTAGTTAATTTGGAACTTAGACAGAAGTTCCAGATTATAGCAGAGTAGATGAAACGGGAACAAAAACACAAGTTCCAGAGGCAGTGCAGAAGCTTACACTAAGCTTTCCTGGTTACAGTGGTTATGGTGCTGTGAAGGACTGTCTTACACACTTACAACCTTAACAATACTCGTTGAATGAACACATGAGCTAAGGACACTCTTAAACACTTTTAATATGCTTAACAAAATGAGACTACTTAATCAACTCGCAGACTTATGCACTAGACTTTAAGGCTCTTATTTATAGACCAACTCTTCTAGGAATGGTGTGTATTTATATTCCACACGGCTGCTTGCCTAATTTAATTCCCTCAACGGCTTCTTTCCTTCAGCCAACGATTTCTTCCCTTACTTGACCTCTAATGGCTTCTTTCAATATGTGGATGATTCCTTCCTTAATGAATTGATCTGATTGCCTCATATCTCCATTGAGTTCTTTCCATAGTCGGGGGGAATTGACATAATCAAATTTGCTAACAACAACATTCTCAATTTTGAGGTAATTCTTCTCCGCACCTGCAAAATCTTGCTCGACTAATAATGGAGTGGATGATATAGCCAAGTAAAAATATAAAGGCTTGTTGTTCCATGGGAATTACTTCCAACATGAAATCAACTAAAACTCGTGCTGGGAAAACTAAAAGTGATTGGAACGACATATCAACTCAACCAGCTTTATAGCCCATCTGATTAGCCTTTTCGAAATATCAATCTTGATGATACTTGTTTAAAGCGGTTCATTTGTCATAACTACAATGGAGAAACTGAAGATAATACCAAAGTTTTTGAGCAAAATGGACCAATGCTAAAGCAAAATTCTCAATTTTGAGGTAATTATTCTCGACGCCTTGCAAAATCTTGCTCAACTAATAATGGTGTTGGGTGACATAGCCAGGTAAAAAGAGAAAGGCTTTTTCTAAGGTGGGCCTCAATTTAGATCAAGGAGAGCTATCTTGCACTCATCAGTCCACATGAACTCCTTACTTTCATTAGGGTTCTGAGCAATGGTAAGTTCCTTTCCGTAGAACGTGATATGAAATGATTCAGAGAATAACCTTCCCAGCAAGTCTTTGCACATCCTTAACCGATTATGGTGGTTCGATATCAGGCAAGACTTTTATCTTCTCTAGATTTGTCTCAATTCCCCAATAGCTAACCATAAAGCCCAAAAATCTTTCCTTCTGAAACCCCTAAGGTGCGCTTCGAGGGGTTCAATTTAAGTTCATACTTTCTTAAGATAGAGAACAATGTTGCTTGGTGCATGAGCTGATCATCTTCCCTTTCACTACGCACAATCATATCACCCACAAGACCTCAATGGTCCTTCCAATTCATATTGTGAACATTAAATTGACGAGTTTCTAGTAAGTACCGCCAGTGTTTTTAAGCCCTAAGGACATAATTGAAAAACAATAGACATTTTTTGGTACAACGAATGGTATTTTACTCCTATCGTTAGGTGCCTTGAATATTTGGTAATAACATTGGAATGTGTTCGTCATACTTATCCTCAAAAGCCCATCGTCAAATAGATCAGTTGATCATTATGGGTCTTTAGGCATGCCTTGTTCAAATCCGTAAAATTGCCATACATTCACCAACGATCGTTGCCTTTTGCCACAATCACAACATTGCACAATCATTCCATGAGGTGTATCATGATAATGTATCTTGCATAGAGGTGTTTTGACCCGTTCTCGATGATCTTGTTGCGCTCTTCTTTGATATCCAAATTGTTTTTTACCTCATATGTTGAAAGGAGGGGTCCATATTGAATCTTTGCACAATGATTTTCGAGTCAATTCCAGACAGCTGGATGCTTTCTAGAAGAAGACATCCTTGTTATTTAAGAGAGATTGTAGCATGATCTCCTCTTATGGTAAAGATAAGATGCAATACAAGGGGTCTTATGAAGCTTTGAAATCTCCCTGTTATGCTTGTCTTCGAGATCGGGAATCTTCTAACTGTGTTTCTCCTCAACCTCGCTTACATTTTGCTTGAGCTGTTGTGTTTCAGGGTCAACCAAAGTACCTAGGTCTGTTCATATACCGGAAGGCTCAACAATTACAATAGAGGGTCTATTAGGAACCCCATACCACCGGCCCTTCTTTGGACTGCCAATTGTCTTCTTACACACCTAAAACTAAAAAATAAAAATTAGCTAGCCACATATAAATTCATGGCTAGAAGATTTTTAAAAAATAAATTAAATGAAAATTAAAAAAAATCAATGTAGCCTTTTGTGGCTAATAATTAGATAAAAAAAAAAGTTAAACATAGCCACGGATTTTTTTGTGGCTAATTGTCAAAATACATATTTGACATTTCCCAAATCGAATGTTTTCGTCAATTAGTTTAAACAAAATTGTACAATTTGAAAAATATAACTTGCAAATTAGTCAATGTAGTTGAACTAATTGTTTTAATCAATGTTTTGGTAGTTTGTGATAAGATAATTGATGTTGGCATGTAATTATTATATAATTATGAAGTCATTCATACATCAATCGCTGAAAAATGAAAATGCAATTCAATAAAATAAACCATAATATTTACCTCATATGAAGAAAACAACTTCAATTTGGAACGTTGAAATAAAAAAAAAAACCCCAAAATTTGGAATTAAATGATATTCTACAAAAAATAGCGAAGGATAAAGGCGCCGCTGAAGGTTTCCGTCACCAGTGCAAAAGTTGTTGATGGCAATGCATTTTTCCATAGCTATATCTGTCGCCAAATAGGAAAAAAGATTAAATAGCGCCAAATTTGGTGCCAAACAAGCCATGGATTTTTTCATGGCTAATTTTTCCATAAAATTTTGCATTCCGTGGCTAGATCCATGGCTAATAGTTACGGGTAAAATCTATCGCCAAAAATCGTGGCTATTTTACTTTTTTCTAGTTGTGAACATAGGCCTTCATGGAATGATGTTGTATGCAAATGGGCCATCGACAACCAATAAGTTCATTATTTGACGAGCTAAAATTGATGTTTTCCCATATCTATTTTAGAAAGTGTCGAGTGAAAAGGATGTTCACATAACTTCTTTTGTTGACCGTCATTGACTCTTTATTATAACGTAACATCCAATGTTATGAACATTAGATAATCAATCATATCCTCTTCCTTGTCAGGGTATCTGATATGATTCAAGTCTCTACTACACAACGCCATGACATTTTCACCATTCACGTTAACCTCATCTATTGACTTTAAATGCTTTTCCCTGATTGTCTGTTTATGATGTCGCAGCCGTCTCTCGATCAACTTTCTCAAGCTTCAAGAGTCCCTTAAAGTAGGACCACCCACTATAATGTGTATAACTCGCTTGATTAGTAGATTCTCTTTGAGCATGGGCAGTCTGTCTGTTCTTTTGGGTGAAGTTATCTCTCCCCTAAGGTATCAAGAACGCTCCATCCTAGTAGATTGAAAATGATCTCATTGAAGGTGATCTCTATCCCATCAATCATTCTTCTTCACAACCTATTTCAGATGCCTCTCATTAATTAGTCTTTAGATCTCATCTTGCAAAGAATAACAATCTTCAGTACCATGCTTTGAGAACCTCATTGTTAAATATTGCAAAAAAATTCCTTAGTGTTTAATTTTCTCCCTGCTTAATAGCTTGGAGATGGGTAGGGGGTAACATTGGCATCTTCGTGGCTACCCCCTAAAAGGCCGTAATAAGGAGCTTGACAGCTATGTTGTCAATTGTTTTGTGGACTTGCCTAATGCGGTCGAATTGAATGAGATGTTCCTAAAGATCATAATCTCCACTATACTAAGGGAGAGAAGTAGGTATCTTCGTATCTCTAGTGAAATTTTCTACTCGGATTACTTCACAAAGTGGGTTCGCATGGTCTTCCCTTGAAAAAAGGGGCTGCTCTCTCCACTATTGAATGCTCAGTTCCATGGGCTATCTCATCCAGTCTCCTACTGATGTGATCCACTTGGTGGGAGAGTTACTTGACGTCCTCTCATCGATTTCCTTTCCTCTACATGTCTTCCACTCTCCTATTAAATTGAGTGACTTGGTTTGTAATTTCCTCAATGTCTTATATTCGAAGTGCTTAGTTTCGCATTAATCTCTTTGGGGTGGTTCTTTCTCATTTCGCCTCGGGTTTGCTTTTCTGTTATAAGCCATTGATTTGAACAACAGATTTCATGACTTCCCCTTGAGGCAAAACGGGTGGGTTTTCGTGAGCATGCTGCAAGCTCATGGAGTAGGAGGTGGCAGTGCAAGGACAGGGTTAGCTTGGAAAAGTATGGCCTAATTTTCTACTTGAATTTTGTTGCAGTATTCAAAAAACAATTGAGTTGCTATGCAGTCAGACCTACCACATTATGGAGAGGTTTTGATTTTCTAGCTTGACTAGGGTGACTTGTGGTTTGGGAGGAATTATATCTTCAACTTACGAATTTGGTGGTTTATTTGGGGGCGATTGTGGGTGAGAAAATTCATTAACTGATCCTCGTACTCAATAGTCGTTTGTCATGTGTTCACCATTATCTAGTTGGCAAGCTAGCAACCCTTTTTCTAGAGTCAAAATGATGTGGTCCGAATCTCGCTCAAGCCAAATCTTCGAGTAGGGAGTGACTTGGATAGTAAGATACATTTATGGGTTTTGAACTGGCCCAATAATGAGCATACGTGAACTCGCCAAAAATGTGTCCTACAAAAATCCTCTAACGTCAATTTAGATAACGGTTTCAAGTAGAATATATGGGAGAAAATTTTTGATGCAAAAGGTGCTTAAGTCATACCTTTGAATAGCAATATTTGACTATTCAACGGTGCAGGTTGGTGGAAGCACTTAATTAGTGTTGAGGTGGCAATCTATTTTGGTGTCTCTGTCTAAATATACCTGTTGTTAGTGTAGTAACGGTGTTTCTGGGACATGGTAGTGTAGTTCCCATAGGGAGACAATTATAGTTTGTGAAAGATGAGCCAATCCAGCCGGGATCCTTACTCTAGTAAATCTTGCTCAAGTAATTGAGTCAAGGGAAAGCCGCCTCGAGGTGGACTTCCTCAGTTGAGACGCCCCATGTAAGAAAGCTGGTGGTTCAAAGTTCCTCTTTGAACAAATTGAGAAGACGTGTATATGTCCGCATGTAAGCATTGTCACCAGAGATGTGGTATTTACCACATTTTGCCATGCCAAGGGTAAGTTGGTTGTTGGTGGAGAAGACAATATAATCACCCTCACATTCAAAGCCCCCACCCCCCCCCCAACACCCCCTTCCCCCACCCAACAAAAAAACTAAAAAAGAATGTCTAAATATATTTCATTGATTAATTATACATTTATAATACATATATATATATATATATATCTTGTTGTGTTTATACATATATATATATATATATATATAAGGATAAATATTTTTTACCATCCAAAATTTTCATATTTTTGGACTTTACCATATGAACTTTTTTTTTTTTACCGTTTGCCACCTAAACTTTGCGTTTTTTATATATTACCATCTAAGGGCATTTTCCGGTGGAATATTCCACCGGACTTCCATCACGTGCATGTCACGTGACTTTAAGTAAGGGCAAATGCATCATTTATATGAGATAAATACTTTTAACCCTCCAAACTTTTCGCATTTTGGGACTTTATCATATAAACTTTTTTGTTTTTGGTTATTTGCCATCTAAACTTTGCGTTTTTTACATATTACCATCTAAGGGCATTCACATGTATGTCATGTGACTTTAACCAGCTGAAATGATGCATTTGCCCTTAGCTCCACCGAAAAATGTAATGTTCTAAAAAACGCAAAGTTTAGATGGCAAACGGTAAAAAAAAAGTTCATATGGTAAAGTCCAAAAACACGAAAAGTTTAGAGAGTAAAAAATATTTATCCCTATATATATTAGGGATAATTATGATTACATCCCTTGAACTTAGTCTTAATTATTGATTACCCCTTCTTGTTTTGTTAATTACCATCACACCCCCTCAACCATGTGGTGATCAACAATTACACACTTCTGTTAAGCACTATTAGGGTTTCTACGGTGCTGCCGTTAAATTTTAACTTAAACTTCCAAAATCGCCCCTTAGAAATTGGAAAATTGATTGGCACCACCGTTAAGCAACCATTTGGGGTTCGTATGGTAGTGCCCATAAATTTTAACATAAACTTTCAAAATTGCCCCTTAGAAAGTGGGAAATTGATTGGCACCATTTCTAATATTTTTCATTGATCAAAATGCCCCTCTAGGGGCTTAAATGTAAGATAATTTTAATATTAGAGGGGGAAATGTAACATTTATTTTATGTTTGATAAATTATTGGGAACGACTTTTGGACCATCCATCTCATCTCATTCAATAGGGAAGGACTTTTGGACTACAATTGATCTCACTCGATCTATCTCATATTTCTTTCTCTGTTCTCTCTCCCTCACACTCTCTTTATCTCTCGATATGTATGTATATGTGTGTAGAGATATATCCGTATAGATGATCTTATATATCCTATGTGTATATGTTTACTTATTAGTCTCTATACACACACACACACACACACACATATATATATATATATTAATATATATGTGGCCATTGAGATGGGTATTTTTGATATTACACAAAAAAAATTATTCAAATTTAATTTTTTTATTCTTTTTTTGGCTGACTTACCTTAGGGTATTTTAGTATTTTTACAAAAATATTAAGGGTTTTAGATAATTTAATAAGTTAAATGGGGACGTGATGGTAATTATTCAAATAAGAGGGGGTAATCGATAAATAAGCCTTAGTTCAAGGTGTGTAATGGTTATTCTCCCTATATATTAATCTTCACGTGTATTTATAGCTACTTTTGAATATGGAATTTAAATATATATATATATATATATATTGTAAGGACAAATTATATTTGTATCTTGAATCTATGTATTCTGCTTTGTATGTATGTAAAATCTAAATACTTATTTTGTGCACTTTGTTCAGTTTAAAATAAGTTAATTAATTAGGGGAAACTTATCCTACCAAAATAGCATCTTTTCCCTTTTTTATCTCAGCTTGACACCTATATAGAGTAAGGGCACATCTTTTCCCACCCATTTATTTCTATGGGATGCACATTGGTGACACGAATTTATTGTGTTAAAATTAAGTCTATCTGTCTTCTGACTGAGATAAATCAAACTGTTATTTATACCCAATGAAATTTAACTGAAATATTTGGATTTTTTTCTTTTTATTTTTCCTTTGAGGTGTGAAAAAAATAAAATGTTTCAGTTTTTACTATAAATAGATCTTATTTCTAAAAATGTGCTATAATTAAAATAATATAAATAGCACTAATGCTTCAGTTATACTTTTAAAGAGGCAACATAGAAATAAGGGGAAAAAAAAAAAGAAAAGAAGAAATAACGCAAGATATTGAAAATATTTTCGAATTGAGAAGCATTCTATTACAAAGCTTGCTCTCTAATCTTCAACAATGTTTTCAAAGTCTAAACCCTCTTTTTGAAAGAACTACGCGCCACTTTCTGACGTAAACTCGTAAAGCAATGTTGTACAGTATTTTAAAACGAGTAAATTTGATTTTTTTTTAAATCATGAAATATTATATTAATATATCAAACCAAAAAGAAAGAAATTGGTCGAACTTTGAATTTTCATATACAATCATATTTTGTTTCTACTCATTTTCTAAAGTATGTCTATAAAATATTTTTGTAAAATATTTCTCTAGGTATGATGTATATATATATATAGGGCCAGAAATCCTATAAAGTTTTGCACTACTAAAAAATAACCTAATTTGATACATATAATGACACTCTTGAAAAGTGTCTTAATTGTGTACCTATCGTGGCGATTCATAAAAGTGTCTTAATAAATTATATTAAATTTAAATTAAAATGTACATTTTGTGATACTATTAGGTGCCAACATAAGTTATTATAATACTCAAATATATAGTAATTTAGCTAGTGTCACCAAATCAAATTTACTTTTAGTGACACTGGCTAAAATATCATATATTTGAGTGTAGCGATAACCTATTTGAACACATTATAGTGTAACAATAAACAAATTACAGTTCAATTTTAGAATACTTTATTGAGACACCTTTTACAAGGTGTTATAATAAATATGTAAATATGATACTATCATATTAATATGTCAAATAAGATTTTCTATTAGCATTGGTTCAAACTAAATTTGGTTATACCTAGTCAATTATAAGGTAATAATATTTTTATTGCATTTTTTATAACTTGTGCTCGCTCTTCTCTAATATACGTTAATTGCATAATACATACGACGTTAGATTCATTCAATATGGCCAAGTCTGGGTTCGCTATCAAAAAATGACTTGATTTAATACATGCAACTTACACTACTAAAATCAATGACTTAATTTGATATATATAATATGGTAGTGTTACATTTGTGTACTTATTGTGATGCTTCAGAAAAAGTACATCAATAAGTTATCCCACATTTGAACTATAATATACTTATTGTGATACTATGAAGTATCAAAATATGATATCACTACATTCAAATACATGACACTTTACCTAGTATCACTAAAAGCAAATTTGATTTGCTGACACTAGCTAAAGTGCCATATATTTGAGTATTACAATAGCTTATTTTGATACTTTAAAGTATCACAAAAGATACATTTTAATTCAAATTTGGTATAGTTTATTAAAACACATATAAAGTGCCACAATATATAGGTACACAACGGAGACACTTTTTTTTTTTTTTTACGCATCACATTACATATATCAAATTATGTCATTTTTTAAGTAGTGTTGACACTTTTAAAAAATATCTCAGTTATATATGTATTGTGACAACTCATAAAAAGCATTTCAATAAGTTTTATTAAATTTTAAGTATAACATATATCTTGTGACACTATAAAATGTCGAAATCGGTTATTAATACATTCAAATACATGACAATTTAACTAATACTTTTGATTTGGTAACACTAGTTAAAGTACCACAAATTAAGTAAGTAATATATAACCTATTTTAAAATTTCATTACATCACAAAAAATTTAATATAACTTATTGAGACACTTCTATGAAATATCACAATATATATATATATACTTAATACTTTTTTTAAAAATGTAACATTATATATATCAAATTACTTCCATTTTTCGGCAATGGTTGGAATTTACCAACAAACGTGTAACTTGTTGACTATTACATACAATCCGCCCTAAACCAGTATACCGACAGAGGGATTATTGATGTAATTGACTTCATGAACCCATGAACCCAACAGTTACACACACACACACAAAGATAATCTATATTGAACTGATGTATGTACGTGATATATATATATACACACACAACTATAATCTATATTGAACTGATAAATGTACATGAAATTATATGATGACATATACGTCATTTCAGGATTCAGATCATGTCATAGTTATGGTAAAATAAGTGTAATTTAAAAAAAAATAAAAATATTTATCTAATTCAATTTGTGAATTTGCTACACTCAATAGGATTATGAAACTTTTTGTTATAATTTTATAGATGCAGCTAATTATTTAAGAAGAAGCAACTTCAATTTGATTTGTGATCTTTGCGGATTTGAGATTTTTTGAAAATTTAAATACCACTACTAGAAAAAATGTTTATGGAGACACTTTTTTTGAGACTATTTAAGAAAAATGTCCCACAAACCTTTGTATTGAGACACTTACTTAGAAAGTGTCTCAATTGTCTTTTATATTGTGACGCTTAAATAGAACTGTCTTAATAGGACCCTATATTGGGACGCTTTTTATAAAAGGGTCTCATTTAATTAAACTTTTAGTGACACTTCGTTTAAAAATGTCTCAAAGCATTGGTATTATGTGACGGTTAACTAAAAGTGTCCCTTTAATGTTTACAATTTAGTTTTTATTATGACTGTCACGACCCGGAAAAATACCCTTTTATTTATAAAATAAAATTGGATAGAAACGCGCAACGGTAATATTTTCATAGTTGTATAAATAATTATTTTCACATATAATTTGTACAAAATACAAAAGTCACAATTTTCAAAAGAATAGAAAAGTAACTATATCGTGTAAAAAGCTTCCAAATGCTTCCGCTGCGCCACTCTGATCCGCTATCTCATTTCTGTCTAAAAAGTATTGGAAAGGAGGAGTCAACGCGACGGTTGAGTAGAAATATCATTCAACCCCATAAGGTGCGTGTGTGTTTGAATAGGTGCACGTAGACACATAATTTCACATAATACTATAATGAAAATGAAAGCATAAAATATCTAAAACTTACAAGATACTTAAATTCCTACTTTACTCATGAAATTAAACAATACTCCTACCTTGAAATGTTTTTAGGGAAAAAGAGAGGATATAGAAGGCTTTATAGGTATATATGGATGAAAATAGAAGGGCTTGTGTGTACATATATGTGGGTGGAAGATAGGCTATACATAAGAAGTGTTTTGGGTGTTGAGAGTAGAGTAAGTGAGGGGGTGTGTTTTTAGGCGGGATTTGTGTGTTTGTGGAAGAAAATAGAGAGAGTATAGTGTGTGTATGTGTGAGGACGTTTTTGGGGATGGGGAAGTGTGTGGGAGGTCCTATTTATAGTGGAGAATGAGGGTAGAAGGCAAGACTTGGGGACCAAGGTTTAATAAATGCAAATCTTTCCATTTAATGCAAATCTCCCAACTAGGCATAGAATTAAATGCCAAATTAAATGAAATCTTCCACCTCCCTCCTCTATTCTAGCCTTGGTGTAACCCTAATCCATGAGTCATGAATCTAGATGAATGGAAGACCACACAAATGCACAATTTCTAGAAGAAATTCATCTTATATTAGTGTAGGATATTTTAATAAAATATTAACACAAAATCAAATAAAATCAAATAAAATCTAATAAAATCTGATTTTGATTGTCCTCATCTTATAAAATCTGAAATCATATCTTTATTTTATTAAAATTTCGAATTTGTATTTATTTATTTTGTAAAAACTGAAAATTAGGGTTTTAGGGCATAAATTAGGGTTTTTGGGCATAAAATCCGAAAATTCATAATTAATTTAGAAAAATTCCAAAATTATGAAATTTAATGTTTATAAATCTTAAATTATATGTATATTTCTCAGAAATTAAGAATATTTTAGTTATATTTTTGAAAATTGCAATTTAGGGCATAGAAAGTTCGAAAATTGACACTTTACCGTTCAAATTGTAAGTTAATCGCAAAAGCAGACGAAAATTTGAAAACAACAAGTAATAATAACATTTACAAGAAGCAAAAGATTTTAAATCAATTATTTAAATATTACAGATTACCGGGTCGTCACATCCTCCCCTCCTTAAAAGAATTTCGTCCTCGAAATTCAACTTTATTTTGTAAAAGAGTTGAGGGTATTTTTCCAAAAATATGCTTTCACAAAAGAGTTTAGAACCCAAAATATATTCCAATCAAATACAAAATTCAATAGATACACTAGAAGTTTTGTAGCAAAAGTCACACATACCAATACCATCTGCCAGGCGTCGGGACTCTAGAGGTGGCTCCTGTGGGCTCAAGAGGCGACTCCCGCACACGTAGCACTTTGCCCCGCAGGCTCAAAACATTCAAGAAGTAGTACTTGGCCTCATGGGCTCAAGACTTTCAAGACATATAGTACTTGGCCTCGTGGGCTCAAGACTTTCAATACATAGCACTTGGCCTCGTGGGCTCAAGACGTAACATTTGCTCTGCGGGCTCAAGCGGTGGCTCCCGTATGCGTAGCACTTTGCCCCACAGAGCACTTAGCTCCCAGTATTCCGGCTGGCAAGCGGCTCTGATACCATTTGTCACGACCCGGAAAAATACCCTTTTATTTATAAAATAAAATTGGATAGAAACGCGCAACGGTAATATTTTCATAGTTGTATAAATAATTATTTTCACATATAATTTGTACAAAATACAAAAGTCACAATTTTCAAAAGAATAGAAAAGTAACTATATCGTGTAAAAAGCTTCCAAATGCTTCCGCTGCGCCACTCTGATCCGCTATCTCATTTCTGTCTAAAAAGTATTGGAAAGGAGGAGTCAACACGACGGTTGAGTAGAAATATCATTCAACCCCATAAGGTGCGTGTGTGTTTGAATAGGTGCACGTAGACACATAATTTCACATAATACTATAATGAAAATGAAAGCATAAAATATCTAAAACTTACAAGATACTTAAATTCCTACTTTACTCATGAAATTAAACAATACTCCTACCTTGAAATGTTTTTAGGGAAAAAGAGAGGATATAGAAGGCTTTATAGGTATATATGGATGAAAATAGAAGGGCTTGTGTGTACATATATGTGGGTGGAAGATAGGCTATACATAAGAAGTGTTTTGGGTGTTGAGAGTAGAGTAAGTGAGGGGGTGTGTTTTTAGGCGGGATTTGTGTGTTTGTGGAAGAAAATAGAGAGAGTATAGTGTGTGTATGTGTGAGGACGTTTTTGGGGATGGGGAAGTGTGTGGGAGGTCCTATTTATAGTGGAGAATGAGGGTAGAAGGCAAGACTTGGGGACCAAGGTTTAATAAATGCAAATCTTTCCATTTAATGCAAATCTCCCAACTAGGCATAGAATTAAATGCCAAATTAAATGAAATCTTCCACCTCCCTCCTCTATTCTAGCCTTGGTGTAACCCTAATCCATGAGTCATGAATCTAGATGAATGGAAGACCACACAAATGCACAATTTCTAGAAGAAATTCATCTTATATTAGTGTAGGATATTTTAATAAAATATTAACACAAAATCAAATAAAATCAAATAAAATCTAATAAAATCTGATTTTGATTGTCCTCATCTTATAAAATCTGAAATCATATCTTTATTTTATTAAAATTTCGAATTTGTATTTATTTATTTTGTAAAAACTGAAAATTAGGGTTTTAGGGCATAAATTAGGGTTTTTGGGCATAAAATCCGAAAATTCATAATTAATTTAGAAAAATTCCAAAATTATGAAATTTAATGTTTATAAATCTTAAATTATATGTATATTTCTCAGAAATTAAGAATATTTTAGTTATATTTTTGAAAATTGCAATTTAGGGCATAGAAAGTTCGAAAATTGACACTTTACCGTTCAAATTGTAAGTTAATCGCAAAAGCAGACGAAAATTTGAAAACAACAAGTAATAATAACATTTACAAGAAGCAAAAGATTTTAAATCAATTATTTAAATATTACAGATTACCGGGTCGTCACATCCTCCCCTCCTTAAAAGAATTTCGTCCTCGAAATTCAACTTTATTTTGTAAAAGAGTTGAGGGTATTTTTCCAAAAATATGCTTTCACAAAAGAGTTTAGAACCCAAAATATATTCCAATCAAATACAAAATTCAATAGATACACTAGAAGTTTTGTAGCAAAAGTCACACATACCAATACCATCTGCCAGGCGTCGGGACTCTAGAGGTGGCTCCTGTGGGCTCAAGAGGCGACTCCCGCACACGTAGCACTTTGCCCCGCAGGCTCAAAACATTCAAGAAGTAGTACTTGGCCTCATGGGCTCAAGACTTTCAAGACATATAGTACTTGGCCTCGTGGGCTCAAGACTTTCAATACATAGCACTTGGCCTCGTGGGCTCAAGACGTAACATTTGCTCTGCGGGCTCAAGCGGTGGCTCCCGTATGCGTAGCACTTTGCCCCACAGAGCACTTAGCTCCCAGTATTCCGGCTGGCAAGCGGCTCTGATACCATTTGTCACGACCCGGAAAAATACCCTTTTATTTATAAAATAAAATTGGATAGAAACGCGCAACGGTAATATTTTCATAGTTGTATAAATAATTATTTTCACATATAATTTGTACAAAATACAAAAGTCACAATTTTCAAAAGAATAGAAAAGTAACTATATCGTGTAAAAAGCTTCCAAATGCTTCCGCTGCGCCACTCTGATCCGCTATCTCATTTCTGTCTAAAAAGTATTGGAAAGGAGGAGTCAACACGACGGTTGAGTAGAAATATCATTCAACCCCATAAGGTGCGTGTGTGTTTGAATAGGTGCACGTAGACACATAATTTCACATAATACTATAATGAAAATGAAAGCATAAAATATCTAAAACTTACAAGATACTTAAATTCCTACTTTACTCATGAAATTAAACAATACTCCTACCTTGAAATGTTTTTAGGGAAAAAGAGAGGATATAGAAGGCTTTATAGGTATATATGGATGAAAATAGAAGGGCTTGTGTGTACATATATGTGGGTGGAAGATAGGCTATACATAAGAAGTGTTTTGGGTGTTGAGAGTAGAGTAAGTGAGGGGGTGTGTTTTTAGGCGGGATTTGTGTGTTTGTGGAAGAAAATAGAGAGAGTATAGTGTGTGTATGTGTGAGGACGTTTTTGGGGATGGGGAAGTGTGTGGGAGGTCCTATTTATAGTGGAGAATGAGGGTAGAAGGCAAGACTTGGGGACCAAGGTTTAATAAATGCAAATCTTTCCATTTAATGCAAATCTCCCAACTAGGCATAGAATTAAATGCCAAATTAAATGAAATCTTCCACCTCCCTCCTCTATTCTAGCCTTGGTGTAACCCTAATCCATGAGTCATGAATCTAGATGAATGGAAGACCACACAAATGCACAATTTCTAGAAGAAATTCATCTTATATTAGTGTAGGATATTTTAATAAAATATTAACACAAAATCAAATAAAATCAAATAAATCTAATAAAATCTGATTTTGATTGTCCTCATCTTATAAAATCTGAAATCATATCTTTATTTTATTAAAATTTCGAATTTGTATTTATTTATTTTGTAAAAACTGAAAATTAGGGTTTTAGGGCATAAATTAGGGTTTTTGGGCATAAAATCCGAAAATTCATAATTAATTTAGAAAAATTCCAAAATTATGAAATTTAATGTTTATAAATCTTAAATTATATGTATATTTCTCAGAAATTAAGAATATTTTAGTTATATTTTTGAAAATTGCAATTTAGGGCATAGAAAGTTCGAAAATTGACACTTTACCGTTCAAATTGTAAGTTAATCGCAAAAGCAGACGAAAATTTGAAAACAACAAGTAATAATAACATTTACAAGAAGCAAAAGATTTTAAATCAATTATTTAAATATTACAGATTACCGGGTCGTCACATCCTCCCCTCCTTAAAAGAATTTCGTCCTCGAAATTCAACTTTATTTTGTAAAAGAGTTGAGGGTATTTTTCCAAAAATATGCTTTCACAAAAGAGTTTAGAACCCAAAATATATTCCAATCAAATACAAAATTCAATAGATACACTAGAAGTTTTGTAGCAAAATTCAATAGATACACTGGAAGAGGCTGGAACTGAGCAGATTTAGGCGCTGGAACAGAGGCTGAAACAGAGCACATTTGGGTGCTGGAACAGAGGCTGGAACAGAGCAATTTTGGGCGCTGGAACAGAGGCGACGGGCGCTGGAAAATAGGCTGGAACAGAGGCGACGGCCGCTGGAACGGTTTCGACGACAGCTGATTGAACAGAAGCATCACTTGAACGGACGCGACGGCAAACGACGAAGCTGGAACGGAGGAGACAGCAGGCGATTGGACAAAGGCAAGGGCTGACACTTCAACGAAGGTGACGCTCGAACGAAGGCAACTTCAGGTAAGAATAATCGCCATCTACTTTCATGTTTCACCTGTTGGATTTTGTCCAAAATACCCACGTTTTTTCTCATATGTATTTCTCTTGTTATGAACTTCCGTATGTAGTTCGTTCTGTAGCTGGTAACCATAAATTCAAGGGGTAAACCGTGGGTATTTTGGTACTTCAAAGATTCTGGCTTTTGATTCATCAGGGATACGTCAAGAAATTATGTATCTATAATTAAGAGCTAATGTCTTGAATATTATATAATTAAGAGCTAATGTCTTGAATATTATATAATTTTGTGTATCTATAATTAAGAGCTAATGTCTTGAATATTATATATTGTCATAACTTTGGCTTGTTTAGTTTTTTAACCAATTTATTCACAGTACTTAATCATCCATTTTATACCCTTTTCTTGCAATAATATTGAGTTTGTTTGCAATTTATCCACTCTGGCTTACCTCTTGTGAATGTTGATGGAGAAGTTATAGGTGTCAATATCATGAAAGTCTTGGGGGCTGATTGTTTAAATTTTGCTGTGCCAATTGACTCTATCACAAAAATAGTAGAGCACTTCAAAAGGAGTGGGTATGTTGTTCTTGAACGCACTGTTGGAAACTCTATCTCTGTCTCTATCTCCACACACGCACACACACACACACACAGAGGCGCATGTGTTGGCCCACAACTATACATGTACACAAGCATGCATGAAAAATTATGCACTGATTTTAGTGCTAATATCTAATATTTTCTTGGATTCATCTAAAGTGTTCTTTCAAATATGCCAAGTTGGTTTTTGCTTATGTTATTTGAAGTTGTTTTTTCTTTTTCTTTTTCTTTTTTTAACTATTATTGGAAATTAGATGCTCACCTTTTCCAGGCTTTACCTCAATGTGAATGGTGGCTGGAAAATTTTGTGACCAATGAAGTAGTTGTTTTATATCACTACAGACCCCACATATTTTAGTGTAACAATTTGATGCTTCAACTTTTTGATGTTATACCGAATATGACTTTTCCGATCAAATTCACATATCTTGGAAAGATATATTTGCGTCAAACTTCCCTATGATTTTAGATTTTGGCATCTACGTCTACCAAAAAATTGGAAGTTTGGCAAATAGCTTCTTCCTAGCATTATTTGATAAAAATCCCAACAGAATTTATTGAAAGGCCAACATATCTTCATCCTTATGAAGACAAAGGCCACAAGTTTTTATATAGACTAACAGTAGTAATCTTTCATAATGATTCTCCGGAGGAAAAAAAAAAGAAAAGAAAAGAAGAAAAAGAAAAGAAAAGAAGAAAAAGGAAAGTAAAGGATCAAAATTAAATTTATAAGTCATATATACTGAAATATAAAGTGTAAAGTACCAATTTTTTTGGTAATGTCCAAGCTAAACTGATATGAATTATGGCAGAATTAAAAAATGGTGAGGATGATATTTAGTAACATTAGATTTTCTGTGTAAGTTTCGAGAAAAATAGAAAATTAAATGTGAAAGTGAGTAGATAAAGAAGGTACATTTGTATTTAAACATTGTACATGATTGAAGAGTGGTAGACTACGAAACATTGTACATGATTGTATCATCTCTCTCTTCTTGGTCGTTTGATTGGTTTTGTTTCTTGAGCTGGAAAAATGAGACGTATAGCTGCAAATTATATATTGAGACAACATTATCGCGTTGGATGATTTTAAATGTCTTGGGCAGGTGGTTGTGATCTTGTCGAAGCTCGGATAGGCTCGGCGGCGGGTAAATAACCAACATTATTGTGGAGCTTTAAAAGGTATTATAACTATTATCACCTATCTTTTTTTGCCTGCATTTATCATCAATTACTATTTTAGCTTCTTTTGTTTTCCCACATTCTACTTTTCCTTTTCTCAATTCTAGGTCCATTTATAGCTGGGAATTATCAATACTTTTGTTTATCAAATTTATACCTTTGATGATCATCAGCTGATACCACACTTTTGTTTTATCTCAAATTCTAATTCAACTTTTGTTTTAGATTCAAATGGTGATTGTTGAATATCAAAAGTTTCCAAATCTTACTTTAGCAACCAATTGTAATTTTAATATTCTGATTTTGTGAAACGAACACCATGCTAACCATATGTCAAAAGTTGAATTTTTGTTAAACATTGTATGTGTGAGAGTATGTTAGAAACTAATTTACGCTTTAATTGATAAGTTATGGCTAGTAAAAGTTCAGTCTGTTGCATAAATGCATTGTCTAAGTCTCTAAATAGCTATTGGACATAACTAATAGTTTTCTTTACAATTTTAATTTATCAGGTGAGACTAATTAGTAGTTTTATCATTTTAAAGAACATTATGGACAAGAGTTGGATGACTCTTCCAAGATCAAGTAAAGATTATCGGGAAGGGGTCAAGTTTTTCTTGAATTTTGCTTTCACCAATTCAAATGATGGAATGATTTTGTGTCCTTGTAAAAAATGTAAAAATGGATTAACTAGGACGTGTGAGGTTGTCGAAGGCCATCTTCTTTGGGAAGGATTTTTAGATGGGTACACCAAGTGGGTGCTTCATGGAGAGTTGTTTACAAATGGAGGTTCTCCATCTTATGAATATGTTCATCCAGTTGATAACATGCAAGAAATGCTGCATGATATGTTTGACATGGGGGAGACAAGGAAGAACACAGAAGGTATGCCAAGATCCGAGGGAGAAAAGCCTAGTGAAGAAGCTGAGAATTTTTATAAGCTTATACAGGATGCAGAGCAAGAACTTTATCCTGGATGTACGAAATTTTCAAAACTTTCTTTCATGGTCAGAATGCTCCAAATAAAGTGTCTCGGCAATTGGACTGATAATTCTTTTACGATGATGTTGAAATTGTTGCAAGAGTCACTTCCTGAGGGTGTACAACTTCCGAAGAATTATTACGAGACTAGAAAGATAATGAGAGGTTTGGGGTTAAACTACAAGAAAATTGATGCATGCCGAAATGACTGTGTGTTGTATTGGGGTGAAAATGATAGTAAGACAAAGTGTGATTCTTGTAATGAAGCACGATGGATAACACCAACACAAGAGATAGATCCTAATGCTAGTGGACACAGTTCCCCTAAGAAGTCTAAGGATGTTCGGAAGGTTCCAGCTAAGGTTCTTTGGCATTTTCCTTTAAAGCCAAGACTGCAGAGATTATTTATGAATTCTAAAACTGCATCACTTATGAGGTGGCATGAAGGAGAACGTACTAAAGATGGTACGATGAGGCACCCTGCAGATTCCCCAGCTTGGCAGACTTTTGATTACCACCATCCGGAATTTGCTAAAGATCCTCGCAATGTTAGATTGGGTTTGGCAACTGATGGTTTTAATCCCTTCAGAACAATGAGTGTTACACACAGTACATGGCCTGTAATCTTAATGCCCTATAACTTACCACCAGGTCATTGTATGAAAAAATCTTTCTTCATGTTGTCGTTACTTATACCTGGGCCCAACGAACCTGGGAATGATCTTGATGTTTATCTGCAACCATTAATAGCAGAGCTGAAGGAATTATGGTATGATGGGGCAAATACGTACGATGCTACAGCAAAACAGAATTTTCAAATGCGTGCAGCATTATTGTGGACAATAAGCGACCTACCTGGTCTTGCAAATATATCAGGTTGGAGTACTAGAGGGAAATACGCATGTCCAGTATGTCAAAAATATACAAATTCTAAGCGGCTACGGAACTCTCTTAAGTTTTGTTACATGTGCCATCGTGTCTTTTTGCCTAGAAATCATCCTTACCGGAAAGATAAAACATCTTTTGATGGTACAGAAGAGCATAGAAAGGCACCTCCATATTTGAGAGGCTCTCAAATACTAGATGAAATTAAAGATTTCCAAAACAGATTTGGCAAAAAGGTTGGGGATTCAAATAAGAGCAAATTTGTTGAGTTTCTTGGTTCATTAGTTAGAAATGGTAAAATGATTCGGCTAGACATTCCAACTTGGCGTAAAGTACCAGCTTCTGTAAAAAAGTCATTGCTTGAAATTGTTAAGGTAAATATCATACTTTTCTTATACTTTAATATGTCAGATTATATTGTAACATTGAATAATAATGTTTCATTATGTTGACTATAGGAAAAGTTTCATGGTGCGCCTGGATTTGAGCAGTGGACCCTGATGAACTTGGGAAAAAAATGGAAGGCCTGGAAAAATAGAGTGAAGGCGAAGTTCTTTGACCCGAAACTGTCTTTGGAAGAGAACTTGAACAAAAAACCTGAATCAGAAGATGAGAGGGTTATGCTTGATCAATGGAAAAGACTAGTCATCCATTGGAATAGTGAAGCTGCAAGGGTAATAAATCATTTATATGTTTTTTGAAAACTTATCAGGTACTTAATATTGCAAATATTTTGGAATGTTGATTCTTATTTAACTAAGTTTATTTTGTATACTTAGAAAGAAAGTGATTGAAACAAAGAGAATAGAGCAAAAAAGACAATGCATCACACTACCAGAAAGAAAAGTTTTGCTCAAATTAGGGAAGATATGAAGGTAATAAATTTGCTTACTTTATAAATTTGTTAATATATTATGGGTATATTAATACTCTATTTCATGGTTTAATAGAGAGAAGCAAGAGAGAAACAAGGAACACACAATTCTGGAGGTAGAGAAGACGTTGAAACTGGTGAAGATGAAGATGACCCAATGGAGTATGAACCGAGTCGAGTAGATCTTTTTGGAGAATGTTATACTCGAAAAGGGAGAACCTCTAATCCTGATGTTGCTGATATATTGGTAAGAATTGTGCAAGCTACTTTTAAAAGTTAATTAATTGTTAAGTGCTTGAAAGTAATTGCTGATATAGGTACAAAGTTTTGGTTTTTGATATACTGTTTAGCAATTTCTTTCTAGTGTGTGGGATTTTTAAGTGCAGGATGTGGGGCAAAAGTATGATGATGTACTTGTTTGGACTACTTGTTTTACTCTTTTGCCCTTTTTGATGTATTATGTTTTGGAATTGAATGTATTAAGATTTTTGTTTACAAAAGAACACTTGCTCCTTGTATCTTTTTAAGTGTTTCTTGTATATTTTTATGCTTCGATACAGTAGACATTGTATGCCAATATGTATAATTGTGGTGGAGATCCATAATATAGAAGGGCAAAATGGTAAGAAGTTACATGGATATTAGGTTTCATCTTTTTGGTACAATAGCTGAGTTAATTGACTTTTTTTATATTCACATACAACCCCAATATGTTAATCACAATAGCATAACCACCAACTTCCAAAAAATAAAAAATCCTACATCTTGTGGTTACTTTTGTTTCAGATGTCTTGTATGTCTTTATGTTCTCTATTTGATCTTTTGGTAAACTATTTTTGCAGCGGAAAATGGACGAATTAAAAAGCAATTTACCTCCTGGTGCAAAAGATAGAGGCCCCAATGATATCTACTCTCAAGTGGCTGGACCAGATAAATGGGGAAGAGTCAAAATGTATGGATTTGGCATTCTAGCTTCTGATGTTTATGATGGTATGCCTAGTCGACGTGCATGTAATCGAATGACTCAAGTATATCAAGAAGAGATTGAAGAGTTAAGACAGATAACTAATGAGCAAAAAAAACAAATTGATGAGCAAAATAGACAAATTCAAGAGCTTTTGAAGCTAAACAAGCAAAGAACTGAAAATATGGAATCAATTCCACCAATTACAACAGTCCCCTCATCGTCCTCCCAAGTCCCAACACGTTTGTCCTTCCAAGTCCCAACACGCTTGTCCCCCCAAGTCCCAGCACGTCGTCAAAGTTCAGCCTCAAGTACTGAAGCACCGTCTTTACGGGTATGCATACTAATAACTGCTCATTTTTTAATATTTCTAGTATTGCTTTAAATTTACAGTGATGAACATAAGAATGGTGAATTGATATAGATTTTGGAGCACACCTTTGTCAAAGTATTTTAAAATCACTTTAGTTAATAGCATATTATAAAATTTTAACCCAGGTTGGTACACGAGTGTGTCTTAAAAGTGTGATTGATCCATCAAACATTGTTGCAATTGGTCGTGTTGACAACTTGGATCCATTGGAACGAATTGGGGAAGCAGAACTTGGGAAAAATATGTGTGGTGTGCATATTAATATTGGAGTTCAAATGGATGAGGAGCTAATTCGACCACTTTATGAATTCACAACTATTGGGGAGGCTATTGGGAAAACTATTGCTTGGCCACGTAACTTGGTAATTTTTTGCTATAAGTTTTTTTGATAAAATTTGTTTTACTCCTTTCTCAAGAATTTAATCATGAATTTTGAAATTGGAACAGGTCATTGTGGATCAAGATTGATGGAAAAATATTGATTTGGTGATCACGTTTGAAGCTTCAAGATGTATAAGTTTTAAGCTAGCTCTTTTTTGTTTTTTGGGGGGGTTTTGACAATGAAATACATTGGATTGTGGTGAATTAAACTTTGGCTAGTATGTTTTGTTGAAAGTTAGGACTTTCATTTTTCAAGATATAATTGTTGGAATGTTATTTGATATTGTGAAATGATATGTTTTTGTTAATATCAATATGTGCCATGGAATATTAAATTTGGGATAATGAGTTCACTTCTAAATGTATCTATCTTACAATAAATATCCTTGTGAAATAGGTAATATTATGTTGCATATAGGATGGCACTTTCAATTGTCTATATATATAGAGACACTTTTATGTGTTAGTAATAACTCATTTAGAGACACTTGGAGATGTCTCAAGATTATGTGTATAGAGACAGTTGTAACGGTTACCATTGTTTTCTAAAGGGACATGTTTTAGTGTCTTTATATCAATTAGTTGGGACACTCTAAAAGGTCATCATATATCTTTATAGGGACGCTTTTTGATGTGCCATAGTCATGCTTATGGCGACCATTAGAAGTGTCTTGATAACACGGATGTGGAGACACATAAAACGGTTTTTATATAATTTTAAGGAGACGCTTTATGTTGTCCCGATTTGACAACTCTTGAGACATTTCTCCATGTCCTTATATACAATTTTTTGGAGACATTTTCAGGAGTGATTATAAGATATTAGGACCGCCACCTATGAGACACTTTGACAAAGCGTCTCAACCAACAAAGCGTCTCGATATTCTCTCTTTGGGGACATTTTTGGACGTCTCAAAAGACAGTTTTTCTAGTAGTGTACGAAGGGGCTATTGTCCTCCCATGCACTCACAAAAATTGGAATAATTGCATTTTTGGTCCATTATGTTGGCCTCATTTCATATTGAGGATACTTTTTTGATCACTGGCAAAACTAGAACACATAGTTTCAAAAAAATTGAAATATTAGGCCAAATAACGGAATTCAGCTAAAAATCGCCACATCATTACCCGAAAAAGTCCTAGTTGGCTTATTTTACTAATGTAGGGGGTTAATAGGTCTGCGATATGGATTTATTAAATATCTTGGTATCCAAATAGACTAAATTGGAGGGCAAAAGAGTCATTTCATTAGCTAAATTCCCACCCCAAAAAATTTTGGAGTAACCTGGATTTTAAATTAGATTATTCATAACACAAACTTAAGCCTTCCTCTCCAACCACTTGGACACACTTAGCTCTTATTGTTAATTTTGCTATAACTTTGTTTTAACAGTATAAACTCTCTAAGTTCAATTTTTACAATTTATCAATCTAATTTTAACATTTTGCATTCAATTGTTTCTTTTTTCAAAAAGAATTTATAAATTCTTTTAATACATACAAAATTAGATATTCTTTTCATAAATATAATTTTTTTTTAAAATTCTTTTTATAAATTTATATACATATATATGTGTGTGTGTGTGTGTGTAAACTAAATTCTTTTAGTAGATATAAAATTTATAAAAGTAATTTATATTTATAAATTCTTTTTATAAATGTAATTTATCATAAATTCTTTTTTGGAAATATATATACATATATATGTGTGTGTAAAAGTCTTTTTATAAATTCTTTTTGAAAAAAAAAACTAAATGTAGGTAAAATATTAAAATTAGATTAATAATTCAAAAATTGAACTTAGAGATTTCAATGATAATAATTAAATTTATAGAATTATTTAGTATAACATGCAAGTGTGTCCAAGTGGTTGAATAGTGTGGCTTAAAAGTTTGCCTTCAAGAGAAACTAGAGTTCGAATCACACTAAAACAAAATTTTTTGAGATGTGATTTAATTATTTCATATCCACATCACTAACATGCTCATCCCCCATGTACGTAAAATAAGCCAACTAGGACTTTCTTAATGATGATGTGCTGATTTTTGGCTGAATTCCATCATTTGTTCTAACGTAGTTACAATTTTTTTGTAACTATATGTCATAATTTTGCCAATAATAAAAAAAATGTCCTCAATATGAAATGAAGCCAACATAATTGATCAAAAATGAAATAATCCCCACAAAAATTTTTGAGATTTCATCATTTAAGTACAATAGTTATAAAATCGAGGTATATTTTGCCTTATATTCCGTGAAGTGCTTTAGGTGATTTGATGCATACAAGAAAATCTAGTTTTAGTAACTAAATTCTAAGCGACAATAATAAAATAGCTGCTAAATATATAGATTTAGTGATAAAAAATTATTTGGTTGCTAGAGTTATATTGTGTGTGTGTGTGTGTGTATTTTGTCACCAATCAATATTTAGTAGTTATAGATGGTCGCTATTATCTACCAAGTCATGGCCAATAATATAGTAACCGAAATTTGAGTTTAGCGAAATTTTCATGGTTGTTGTAAATAATTATCGTATGTGACCAAATTAACAACCGAACATTGAGTTGTCACTAAAAGCATTTCAAATCAATCACTTCCAACCAACTAATTTGGTGCCAATATATATATATATATATATTTATTTATAGTCACCAATTTTATATGGTAGCTAAAAACGTCATTACAAATAACTAATTTTACATGGTTTAGAAAGAAACGCTCATATCAAAAAAGAAATCTATTTTCTTGCAAAAATTAAATAAAAATCCTTTAAATTCATGCACTTGTAGTGCTTAAATTAATTTAATAACTGACTTTAAATATAAAAATAAATTAAAAAAATTGTATTTATAGAAAAATAAAAAATAACAAATTTTGAACCTACCAAAATTAATAAACTTACAAGAATTAATAAATTACATAATTAAAATATTGATAAAATTACAAAAAAAATGAATAAATTAAATTACATAATTAAAAAATTATAATTAAAATAAATAAATTAATTAAAATATATTAACAAAACAACGATAATTTCACAAAGATATGGCAGTTAAAACGTACATATTAACAATGCATCATAACCATGTAGTGGTAGGACTCCCTTTCTCTTTAATTGAAGACGAGGGTTCGAAACCTAATAGGTGCAAGATATTCTTTCTTTGTGAGCATGTGCAATTGCATCACACGATGGGTCATCCAGGGACTGGTGGGGGCCGGGCACAACGGTGGTGGCTAAAAATCCATAAGGGTACGATCAATGGCAGGATTCTTCGGCGGTGGCCAATAATTGAAGAGGGTATGAAACAAAATCCTATTTTTTGTAGTGAATATGGTCGCTGAACGATTTATTATAGCAATCATGCAAATGTTATAGTGACCATGAACTTTTACATTAGCAAGTGAAAAATTTGTCATTGATAATATCACCTTCAACAACCATTACTGGATAGTCGCGGAACGTTTATTTTAAGCTACCATGCTTAGAAATCATCACTGAGCACTTTTAGTAACTATTTTATTGTGATCACCAGTGACAAATTCAATTTTGGTCGCTGTAAGTTTTAATAATCATTTTTGTGCTTTTAGTAACCATCCATGATGGTCACTAAAACTAAATCTTTTTGTAGTGATAATGCAATTAAGGCTTTCTTGCATTTTTAGGATAGTTAAGATGCCACTTTTCGATTTGAGGACACTTTTTATTGGGGGTGGCAAATGTAGGACAAGAATTTTCTATTTTTTTACAATGTTAGGACTTCGGCCAATTTTCTAGCCATTTTGGCCCGACAATGACACGTGGTGCACACTCATCACCAAAAAATGACATGGCACACACGTGGCGCGCATGTATACATTTTCGGTGATGACGTGTGCTCCACGTGTCATTTTTCGACCAAGATGGGTGAAAAATTGGACGGAGTTCTAACATTGCAAAAAAGTAGAAAGTTCCCGTCCTACATTTGCCACCCCCAATAAAAAATATCCTCAAATCGAAAAGTGGCATCTTAACTTTCCTAAAAATGTAATAAAACCCACATATTAATATAGGTTCGTGAAATTAACGGTTAATTTCTAAACTTTAATATTCAATTCACTTTAATTTTTAAAGTTTAAATTTTCACGTTTTGGTCTTCATGTCATAAATAAGCAACATTTTAATCTTTTTGAGAAATTTTTCAATGAAATTTCATTGAAACTCGCTTACTTAAAGGGTATTTTCAATAATTTTATGTACGACTAGTTTTTTTTTTTTAAATGTTGGCTAGTAAAAATTAATGAAAACATGCTTTTCGTATAAATATTTCTTTATGAAATTTGACTACAAAATTTAATTAGAACCAAAGTGTTATTTATTTATACCATACAAATCAAAACATTACAATTAAAATTTTAAAAACTAAAATGATTCTAAATTTAAACTTCAGTAACTATTAGTGACATTAATCCAAAAATATAATGTAATAATTCTGATTTGGTGATGAAAAAAAAAATTACATAGACATTTATAAGCCGAAACGACGTTCTCTGGGACGAAACAACAATATCTCTATCATTCTTTGGGATGAAATTAATGACACTATGTGTTTTCGTCCAACAAGATTATTGATTTCAAATTCAGACCCCTCCATCCTCCAATATATAAAAAATCAAAAAGAAAGAAAAAGAAAGCGACTACATTATGCATTCCATCAAGTATAGGATCTCAAATACCACTACAAGAAAAAACGGTATTTTCGGCGGAATTTCGGCGGAATGAATCCGCCGATAAACCTTGGTCGCTTTTCAATTTTTGGCAGAATTTCAGCGGATTTTTGACGGATTTTCGGCGGAATTTTTTTTTTAATTAAATAAATTTTCGGCGGAATAAATAGGCGTTTTCTTGTAGTGTACCTAGAGTTGGGATTGTGAAAGTAAATTTTCCTTCAACTTAAAGAGAACTCATTGGTGAAATTTGATGACCAAAAAGATGACCTCCTACGAATTATTGTATATACTTGATGTTGTAAATTATTAAGCATTTCACCCGTCACTGGGTATACTTTTGTACCATTCTTGTAATTTATTAGGGTTGCTGTAGTTTGCACTCCTAAAGTGTTATCCCTAGATTAAATACCCTTCTAAAATCTTCACTGGTACACATAACATTGAACAATTTATTTTGTTTTTAATTTTGACAAACATACGTAACCTTAATTTATTATATAATTTAAACTCCTGAAGTATAATATTTTCATCAATTACCTCCTGAACATTAAAATTTAAAAGAAATTGGATAAGTATTAAATTATTGAAAGAAAAAAAAAAAGAAAGAAAAGCCAATGACGCCCATTGACAAAAGGTTAAGAGTTAGAATCCTTTAAAATATCAAAAATGGTACTTTGTATCTACTATATAATAATTTATTTGTAGTTTTTGATATAAGACTATCAATGTGATCGGCAACCTCCTATTCAGAAAATAAAAAATTAAAATAAAATTTCTAAAAAAGATATGAAAATTCAAATCCTAATATAAGAGAGAACAAACTATTCTATTTGGAAAAAAAAAGTGAAAATAAGACATAGGGAGAAAAAAGCAATATCTTATGTAATAAACTTTTATAAACATAATAATATTTTTCATAGATTTTTGTATTCTTCGGAAATTTATGATACTTTTATATGCATATAAAAAAATTTCGCTAAAAAAAAGGAATTTATAAGGAACATGATTTTATTGGTACAACGGATATTATAAGAAGGGACAATTAGCCTCACATCCCTTGAGTTTAGGCGAAATTACAAATAACCCTATCTTATTTTGAAAATTACCAATTCCCTCCTCACATGTATCAACATTTACAAAAACACCCTGTCATTCGTGAATTGCCAAAAATGCCTTTGGTCAATTTCTCGATCACTTTTTGAGGACCCAAATACCCTTATTTATTATAAAATTTTGAAACTCGAATGGTGTTTATTATAAGTTTTCGAATTATATAAGGGTATATTTGTAATATTTTTGGAAAAAACACACACAATGACCGGCGGCACTCTTTGACGAATTTGTCCGGCAGAATTTGGAAGGGTCTTGAGTTAATCACAATGAGCCATGCATAAGTGAAGTCTATTTTGAAATTGAACCGTTAGTTGTGAAGAAATTGGATGGATGAGATGTAATGGCGAGTTAGGATGTGATTTAGTTTTTGTTCAATTTAATCTAAATGGATGGAGCATTGATAAAATTTATTGAGGGGTTTTGACGGGCTTGGAGAGACGAAAAAAATTGTTGTGTAGCTTGACCGTCCAGGTGGTTTTGATACGGAAGTGTAGCGGGGTATTGTTCATTTTTAAAATAAAAGGGGATTTTTTGTAATTTTGCCTAAATTTAGGAGAGGTGAAGGTAACTTTTCCTTAAAAATATCTAGAGGTACAAAGGGCATTACAATCCTTTTGTCTTATTTAGCAATAAGGAGACAATACTCATGGAGTATTGATAATTTTCAAAATAATATAGAGTTATTTGTAATTTTGTTTAAATTTAGGTGAGGTGAGGTAATTATTCCTTATAAGAATAATTTGGTACCTTTCGACACTACTTCGCGTAAATAATACTGGAGAAGAAATGAAGATGCTAACCAAATATAAGAAGTTATGAAAATCGTTAACCTTTACCGAAAGTGTTTTACTTTTTCGAATTTTAATTCTCACTTCTTTTTTTGTCTTCTTCTTCTTCTTCTTCTTATATTTATTTATTTATTTATTTTTTTGATTTGGTATCATAAATTAGGTAAAATTGGAAATTTGATCCTGTAACTTAACCCATTTCGCAATATTGTCTTCTTCAAATTATAATTTTGTAGGTTTGTCAAAATTGGTCTGATTTTCTCTATAAATTATAAAAGTGCCTGAATTTGTCATGTGCCCAGCACATTTAGCGTAAATCTAAAATTAATGTATGGATTTTAAACAACTAAAATGACATAATGAAGGATTACAAACTGTATACGTATATTTTTCGTTCACTGTATAACAATAAAGAGCTAGTGAAAGTTCTAAAACTTTCCCAGATATTCAATGTAGTTTTGTCACGATAAAATTAAACCTGCGCGGCAGATATTCAATGTAGTTTAGTGTATTTTGTTTAATTTTTTAACACTGAAATAAAAAACATTAAAAAAGTAACATAAATACACATAATGTTATTAAAAAAACTCCCTCATATAAATTTCTCTAATACAAATAATACATTCTACAAGTAACACAAAAAAATACATCACTATATTATGTTTCAAGACATGATAATAAATCTTCTAATAAATTTCTCTAACACAAAAATTATATTCATTCTACAAACAACAGAAAAAAAAAATGTATAACTACAAAGAAAAATTCATAATTAACTCTAACACACAAAAGCTAACCTACATAAATACACTTAGTTTCAAGTGCACTGAAGGGTTCGTCCTATAACCTAATATAAGCCAAATTCTCGTGTACCAAAAAAAGAGGAAAACATAAAAATAAAACTATAAATGAGGATGTGACTACTGCATGCAGTGTGGCTCACAATTTAAAAAAAAAATAAAATTGGAAGGACTCCTTATTTTAGTTTTTCATTTATTTTTGTTTTCAGAAAATAATTTTCAATGGAAGTCCACGTTTGGCAACGTCGACTTCCCTAAAAAATTTTTTTTAAATTTTTAAAAAAATGTCAGGAAACGCATATTTTATTAAGTGTTAATAGCCTTGACGTCGACTCTTTAAAAAGTCGACACAAATGATGCAAACTTATGCTATTTTTAAAAAAAATATTAAATTTATATCAAAATATTAAATAAAATACTTTTTTGTGTTAAAATACTTTTTCTGATATGACATGCTACAGGTCGAGGCAAGTATATGTCGTGCTAGCTAGGTTTGTCAGTTTTCTATTGATGGTATTTTATAATTATTTCATTTACTTTTTTCCGACCACTTTCTTTGAATTGTTGTTTTAACAATAAAAAATGTTTCAAAGTGTTAGTTATCCTCAATTTTCAGGAATATATTTGTTAGATTTTTCCAATGCACCCATTGAGTGATGAAAGAAGATTAGTAAAGGGTAATTAAGGTTCTATTTTGATTGATTAATAAAAAGTGTATTTTGTTTATACTAATCTAATTTTTTAAATATTAAAGGTGAAAACAAAATTTGATATTGGAGCTTCATACTCATTCTTTTGTTAAGAGATTGATTAAATTGCCCACTCAATTTTAAAAAATATATGTATACTAGTATTTAGTCTCATGCCAAGATACAAAAAATGGATATGTTTATGTATATATTTTGAGAAAAATCTATTTGATCCTATATGTTTACTTATGATCAATTTTAGTATCATTGTTCTTCTTTTTATTCAATTTTAATCCCATTGATTTTGAATTTAGTCAATTTTAGTCCTACTTTAGTCAATTTTGGTCATCCAGCCTATTTTCTTAACAACAATTGACTAAAACCTAAATTTGAAAACGTCAACTAACACTTTAATTTGTAAATATTCATTCCTCACGTAAAATAAAACATGTAAGAAAAATAATTGAAGGTAATTTTTTTTTTCCCGTTTTTAGGTGTAAACTCATTGAAAAATGACTGCAAGATTGATTTTGGAATAAGAAAAACAAAAAATTAATCTTATTTTTTATTCAATCCAAGTTCAGAAATCACATGATACTTGTCTTTTCTTTACCTAATCTCAATATTTTTAACTAATCGAAGTTTCAGCCCGCTATATTTCAAATATTCACATATTTTGCTGATTCATTGAAGATTTTCTCAATAGAAGATTGAAATAAGAAAACATTCAAAATATATTAAACTAAAAGTGAGATAGTAATAATGTAGAAGATTAAACGTCTAAACTATGTGATGAAAATTGATATTTTTCCTTTTCGCTTATTCATGATATAGTATTGTAAACCTTAGCTCTAACAAGAATATCGTATATAGACAAGTTGTTATTGCTCATAACTAATAATTTTTTTTTGTTTAATTATGTATATATTCAATAATTTTAAAATATTTTTTTGTCTCTAATTTTATAATTTCTACCCGATTTTTCAGAATTGTGTAAATGAAAATAGTGTATAATTTAGTGCAAATATCATGAACGACAAATAATTTAGCAACACCACTTCCTGTCAAGAAAATACACAACGGAACCAAAATTGATTAAATTCGAAACTAGTGGGACTGGATTTGATTAAAAGCAAGAACAATGGTACTAAAATTGATTATAAGTAAACATATGGGACCAAATTTGATATGAGACTTGTCTAACGGGATCAAAAATGAACATTTCTCATATATTTACATAAATTTATATTATAAAAAATATAACGATAAGTAACTCAGCTTCTTATAACATAAATCAACAAAAAAATATATTAAAAAATCATATAATAATAGAATATGTTTAATTTTAATGTTAATTTTGGTATAATTAAGGCAAGAAAAATATTAAAAAATTTATGTAGAATAATTTTTTTAATTATTATTAAAGTAAATGATAAATGTTGTAAAGAAAATATTAATTTTTTATTTTAAGTGAACTAAATATTAATCTATCTTATTTTGAATACTTGATAATTGGGTGACTCTTTTGAATAAACATGAATCACAATTATACTAATTTAAATGCATAAAAAAAGTACTTAAATTTCATACACGTCGAAATAGAATTAAATAAGACTATCAACATATCTGTTCATTTGAATAGTTTCAAAATTTCTGAATTATATGTATAGACTAGTATGGCCCCGTGCCCAGGCACATGAATAGAATTTTATGTATATTTTTTCAAAAATTTCTATTAAAAAAATAATTTGATAAAAGATTAACTTTTTTATAACATAAATCGCTAAATGTATATTAAAAATATTTTTTCATAATAGAATATGCTTGATTTCAATATTAATTTTGGTTTAATTAAGGCAATGAAGTTTTTATAAATTTGTGTAGTCCAAAAACTTTTTGATTATTATTAAAGTAAGTGACCGATATTGTAAATAAAATATTAATTTTTTATTTTATTTGAATTAAAATTAAGCCATCATAGTTTAAATATTGATTATTGTTGGATTTTTTTGGATAAACATAAATAAAAAATATACTTATTTAAATTCATATAAAAAGTATTTGAATTCCAAACATGACAAAATAAAATTAATTGAGACTTTCCACACATGTGCTTATTTGGATAGTTCCAAAGTTTTTAAATTATATATATATATATAGACTAGAATTTAGTCTTGCGCCAAGGCATGGAAAATAGAGTTTTATGTATATATTTTCATAAATTACTATTTTAAAAATAATTTAATAAAAATAAATTAAATTTTTTATAACATAAATTGATAAATAAATTTATTTAAAAAGGTATAATAATAGAATATGTCCGATATCAATATTAGTTCTGTTCAAAGGAGTTTTTCAAAATTTATGTAGAATCAACATTTATAATTATTAAAGTAAATGATAATTATTATAAATAAAATATAAATTTGGTTATTTTATTTGAATTAAACTTTAATCAATCATAGTTCAAATACTTGATAATTATTGTATTCTTTTGAATAAACGTAAATTACAAATATACTTATCTAAATTCACATAAAAAAATATATTTAAATTCCATATAGGACAAAATAAAATTAAATGAGACTTTCCACATATACATTTAGTTGAATAGCCTCAAGTTTTTTGAATTATATATATAAATTAGTTTTAAATGAAAAAAAATACACTTCACTGTAATATTCATCCTTTTTTCAAATTTTGCATTCATCTTTTGATGGTGAAACATACATAAGTTGCACCATTTAACAATTTTTTTAAAAAAAAGAAACCGAAAAAATATGGAGACATGCCACCAGAAAGATAAAACATAAGCTAAGTAAAAAATTTCAACATCAACTTTTGTTCTTAATTTTTGTTTCATTAAATATTTTGTCAGAATCACAAAGAAAGCGGAGGTGCTCTGAGTTAACGAGGGTGTGGGCACCAGGTTCTGAATGACATTTATTGTGATCCATTAAAAATGCCATAAAACCCTAAACCTATCATATGGGGCATGGAATTTATGACGAAGTATAAAGTTAGACGTCAGCATACGTGTATGTATTGTATAACAATCCCACATTAAAACACGCCCTGGAGTGGTCATGGAGGGGCCACATATTGATCCCTTATGTTAACGCTTGCGTCAGCATTGCTCAGTCTCCATCATTTCGTTGCATTCAATTCAGAGCAACCCAATGAATGGGAATTATGGGACTTTATCTCAGCCCCACAAATTAATCGTAGCCGCACCCGTAAATCAGGTTATTTGCGACTTCTATTTACCAAAAGCTTCCGACACGAAAAATGTAAATTTCGTCCTCTATATATATATTTTTTGAAATTTACTTCTTTCGATTATGTTATTGGAAATTTTAGTTTGTAAGTTATATACATATGCGAATTTTATCCTATATTTTTCAAAATCTCAATTTTACGATCAGAACACTGCTTACATGAACAAGAAGTTACTGATTTGTAACATTGGAAAATTTAGATTCCTACAAAAAATAAGATTAAATATACCAATCGTAAAAATTCATAGGATGGAAATCAAAACACTATAAACCTACCTGTCAAGGTGCTAACGAAAATTGCATTTTTCCCGCATTGGCTATGTAGGGGATATTTAACCTAAAGGCTGTGGACTTGATTTTTTGTGATTGCAACGGTATTGTCTTGGTTTAAAATATTAATTTTTTTATTGAATAGTAATATATATATATATATTTTCATTAATTGCTGATGATTGTATTATATTTTTTCAGTTTAAGACATAAAGCTTCATTAATGTATTTTTTGGATGTAAAGCACAAAATGTTTATAATTTAAATTTAAAAGATTTACCCTGATTTTTTCAAAATTTAATAGATTAAGAAAGTCGTTTTTAATAATGGGCCAAACCCAAAAGCACAACGTGAGTTTGTCGTTTATTGTGATGTGCTTGCTATTGATTTATGTATTCAATTATATTATTGATGAATATATATATATATATATATGAAATTTCTAATGGCATTAACATAATATTAGTGATAAAATATAAACGTGTTAATATAAAAATTGTTATCAATAATTATAGTTACGAAATGAACCTAGACAGTGTGGAAGTAATATCTGTAACTAAATCTTGGAGGTAACCATCGCCGTGGAAGATTTGGCCTAAATTTTGATACCTGTAAGAGAGTGGCGTTCGAATCCCGCGGTGCACCCCGACAAGTCAGGAAGAGAGCCTCCAATTACGTGGTTCTAGGTAATGACCGATTGTATCGATGAAGTTACGATGATGTACTCTAGCAATGTGTTGGACAAGAGGAGGCAGTGAAGATCATGATGAAAGTACACAAGGGAGTATGTGGAGCTAGGGGTGGCAATTTCTGACCCAACACGACAACCCAACATAAACCCAATATGAAAATAGACGGTTAGGGTTAAGAGTTCATGTGTTGGGTTGAAAATGGGTCGAATCCAAAAGCGACCTCAAAATATGGGTTGGGTTGACTCGTGGGTCACCCAAACAACCCGAATCCTTTTATGGGTTAATCGACAACCTGACGCAATACGACCCAAGCCGACCCAAATCATTTTTAAAATTTTTTTTTTCTCCTTTCCCTCTCGTTTAGAGAAAAATATATTATGTATAAATTATAAATCATAACATTTTGATGGGTTATAGTTAATCATTAATAATATAATATAGTCAAAATTATGAAAAAGAGAATAGGGAATTTTTTTTAACTATTAAACACACAAAAACTTTAGATATTTAAAGATAAGAGATCGTTAAATCTTTTAAATAAGTGAAAAGTCAATTTGAATAAAAAAACAACTATAATTATGTTAGTTATCATCTTCTTCTTTCCTCTAAAAAAGTATATCTTCTTCCTTAAATTATTGATTTGCATTCATTGAAGTTTTATATATGTTGATTTATTTTAATATTGAATGAATTTTTTTTTTATCAAATATTTTTACAGTATATTATAAATAAAATTTAAATAAACTAGAGTGAGAAATGAACTCATTAATTTCTAATATAAATTTCAAACATGTATTTTGTACGTAGCCGACCACCATACAAGAATGTATACCTTTTAGTGACAAACCAATTACAAATTTAGTTTTTCATGCTAGATTTCATTTATAACAAATTTGTTAGTAAATGTCTTGTTACTAATTGTTTATTTAGATCTATTTATATTAAATTCTATCATTAATCATTACATGATGTGATGGTACTCTAAAACTGTGACAAAATGTAAAAATCTATTTGTCTCAAAATTTTCGATAGACTTACTGAAGGGTTGCTTTTTTATAGTGCATACAAAATAAATGTATATATTGTATACTAGTATAGTTAGCCAAATGAAAAATTAGGGAAAAAAATTAATTTTTAACTAGTAATTATAATTGCTTTAATTTTTCTATTAGAAAAGTTGGAATTTTTATTTAAAAGAGGTCAACCTAGGTTGACACGAACCCAGCCAAGTTGGGTTAGGGCTGAGGTCACATGGATTTGATATATCATGGGTTGGGTTAGGGTTTCAAGATTTTGTGTTGTATCCCTACCTCAACCCACCCCGAACCCACCCAATCGACCCGAATTGCCACCCTTATATAGAGCCCACAGAGTAGCTGCAAAATGGCATGGCTAATCAAATGATATTGTTATTTCTAGGCAAAGATGGTGCAAAATTGCCATTAGCTGGCCAGAGGATGTGAAAAATGCTAATTACATAGCCCGATTAAAAGAGTCCCTGTTGAGGAAATGAACCTCCTAGTTAAACCATGGCTATTTCGATGCTTGGGCATGGACCTTCTGGGAGTTATCTTCGCTCCCTCTTCGAAACACCACACGCATATTGTTACAACCACTGATTACTTTATGAAGTGGGTGGAGGCTGTTCCGCTTAAGCAAACTGACCAATGAGCCACAATCAGTTTCGTCAAGGAGAATCTTGTTCACAGATTTGGAATCCGACAAGCTATTGTGACGGACAGCGGAACTATGTTCCCATGATCTGAAATTTAGGCTTTTGCCAAGGAATATGACATTCAACTCACACATTCCACTCCGTACTACACGCAGGGGAATGGTCAAGCCAAATCTACCAAGAAAACTTTGTAGAGCATCATTTCAAAAATGGTGGAAGACAACCCTAGAGCATGGCATCCACTGCGTTCCAAAACATTGTGGGCATATCAAAATAGCAAGCATAGCAACATGGAGACTACCCCATTTTGGCTAACTTATTGCCAAAAAGTATGGTTCAAAAGGTTTCAAAATCCCCAACACGTAGAAAAATAAATTGTTGTGGCAATAAAATGCCATTTCAGAGGCATGTAAGCCTTAGCAAAATTTTAGAAAATTAGCCTTCCTAACCATCAAAGTCAAGAAGCTTGGGCACCCTTGTCCAGAGCCATTCCACTTAGCCCACCAGTTTCAGCTACTGGAAAATTGGATGCCAAAGTTGCCTCAATCGCTTGGCCATCTACCTCGCCACCAAGATTGCTAGCCCGCGGAGTGCCCTCACTCAAGAAGTTTGCTCGAAATTGAGCAAAGAACACATGAAGGGAAGTTGTCACTTCATCAAGTTCAGCAGAGACAGCTTCGACTTGACAATTTCACTCAATATCCTTGGCCTTAGCTTCTTGGTAGGCTTTTATGTTAGTATCAGAGCGAGCATTGAATTCCTTAATTGAAGCGAAGAGCTCAAGAGCTTCCCAATCAATATTCCCCAACTCCGTAGTCCAACGCTCGATTTCTGCCATAATACTCCTTCTTTTTACCTCTAAAAGGTGTTGTTCTTTAGCTTTTCTGCTAAGCTGGACGCGAAGAGAACTCAAATCCTAGAGCAAAGAAGTAGTGCCAAAAACATTGGGCACTTGAATAGCAGCACTATAGGGTTCGCACCTCGATCCCAGGCTTGCCACATTTATCCCAATTCCTCATAGAATTACTTTTTGCTGAGAGCTATGGCAAGTAGGGAGATTTTGTTTAGGATCTCCTGGATTAGGGATCGCTTGCTCTCCAAGATAGTAATGGCCGTTTCAACCTCCACCCCCACCAAAAGGCCTTTCAATTCTTATGCATGAGCATCAGAAAGATGGGTGGATACGCCCGCCACTGGATCATTCTCCAGGATAGAGTCAATTAACTCCACCACATTTTTAGCATTGCTCATTAGAGTGGAGCGGGCCAAAGAGTGAGGAGAAGTTTCCTGTAGGGGAAGAGGAAAGTTAGCTAGCCAAAGAGCTGAAACAGACAATAGAAAAGAAAACATAAAGAAAAGGAAAAGTCTTTACTTGGGAACCACTAATAGGATTCTTTGAGAAAAAAGTGGTAGCCGAAGTGGGTTGCGCGGTAGGCTACAAAGCAAAGAAAGCCATCAGAAGGCCGAGGGAATAATGAATGTAGGCCGCAATAACAGGACAAGAAGTTACATTTGTCATTTCGACGGGGGGAGACAAAGGTATCAATGTCGTCTTTTCAGTAGGGCGGACCTCAGGAATTTCAGTAGGCAAATATCCTGTCGTAGTAATGTCTGCATAAACTATATCAATGATCATATCGACATCATCATCAGCAACAACAACAACAACAACAACATATTCCCCAACACTATCAACATGTGGAGAGGGATCAACAAAGCAAAAGCAGAATCAGGATCAACAGAAGTAGAGGGCTAATTAGGCGTCTCTTTGTCACCATCATCTTGATAGTCTTCAGCTTCTTATCGTCTTTAGCCAAGTGTTCACTCTTTTGAGGGAGGCTGCGGATAAAGGGAATCAAAATGGTGAAAATCAAAGAGAAAAAAGAAAATGTGATCTAGCAAATGCCTTGCTAGTAGTATTGGACTCATCGTCATTGGAGTGAGACACCTTGATCATCTCATCCATCTTTTTAGAGTGAAAATGACGAACAGAGCGTTGAACACCAACCTATGTGATGGGGGCAGGACGAGCAAAGGCCGGCGGTAGAGGAGGAATGAGAATGCCAACAAGGATAGTGGTTGCAGCAGTCACTACGGCCTTAGTCTTCTTGTGAGCGGAGCCTTAGAGGCAATAAGATAAGGTCAGTAATATTTGTGGTCACAAAACAACAATTTAATAAGGCCAAAAGGGAGGTACCTTCCCCTTCTATGATTATTGCTTCATTTCGAAAAGGGGCAACAAGGCCAAATAGTTCAACCCGATCAATTCCCACAGGATTATCAGCAAAAAGTCTACTGAAGATGGCCTTATCGTGGAAACTCATAGGTCTTTCAAGGAGAATGTCACGAATAATTATCCAAGGTGCAAAGTCAGGTAAAGAGGGAGTGGTTAAGTACAAAGGAATCATGCTCTAGTCTTTTCTTAGTTTTGCAAAAATTTTCTATGGCCTTGGCTATATGGAGTTCTTTCAGTTTATAAAAAGTAATTGAGGCTTTCTTGATACACTCGTCACGCCTAAATGGGTTCCAGGCAACATTATAAAATTGTTCAAAATTTTTTATACCATTTTCCCAGTAGCAGGCTTAGCAGGGATATATTCAGGAAAGACCATGTCTGCCGCGACTTTGTGCGGCGCGTTCGAAAAGGTGAAATGGGCCATAACCACATGAGCAGGCTCAGTCTGAGAGAACTTGAGATAATTGTTCAAATAGTTTGGAAAGGCCCCAGTTCGCTTTAGCTCCATGACGAAGTAAGTGAACTCGAATTCATTGAGTTGGCACTATGTATCCTCTGTCAACCACTTAAAGACATTTGCCCCTTTGTTCTTATAACAGTTCACTTGAAGCGTGAGATATTGACTGTCAAAATAGGGGCAAGCGAGGATTGATCCAATCCAAATTTTTGCTCCACATAAAGAGGGGGCAGGCGGCCAGACGTGACTAGTTACTATGCTATCAAAACGGTAGCTGTAAGGCAAATCCCTTGCAACTAAAAAAGATGCCCATCTTCTCCAGTCACCAAAATGAAAAGATAAAGGCCCTTAGCAGTAGAACACCGGGTCACCCAAGCATAGACAGGTCCAATCAGGCTCAATCCCATCCTTGGCACGTAGAATCCATCAAAGGCTTGTTGGGGATTGGCAGTCGAAATGGAGGTAAACACTAAGAAGTTGGCAAAATGCTTATCTGCCATTCTCATTTGTGTAGACCTCCACACAAATGAGGGAAGCCATATCTGCACCAGCCACAAACCCCCATTCTGAATTTTCCTTTTCTTGGGGTCATCCCTTACATTGATTAACTTCCTCAACCCTTTGTAAATAAAAGCTATAATGGCTAGGCCAAGACCTAATTCAGCCCCTATAGCCAGTACCCTAACAAGATAATAAAACTCTGCTATTTTTTGACATGATTGGTTGCAGAAAACATACCTGCAAAGCCATAGAGCCAAGAATAGGACATGCTCCTCATATGAGAACAAGAGCAGATTTGTTGACGTAATGGGCTATAATATTCTGATAGCTGGTCATAGCTTTAGTCTCACCAGGGAGGTGGGAAAGCTCAAGAATATGGAGGTCGTCGTGCTTCACCTCGACTCTAATCAGCCGACGAGTCAGTTTGAATCTAACCATCTCGTTCAAGTCCAGGAGGGTTAGAGTTATGGGACCAGCAGCGAAGTGGAAAATGTTATTAGTTTTGTACCACACAAGATGAGCCACCCGCAGAAACCCCGAATCGAGGCTATAAAAGCTCTTAGTAGCTTGAATTAGATTGTAGATGCCAACATCCTTCCAGGTCTTTTGCATACGATGGAGGCTGGAATTTGCGGACCAAAGCCGATTGCGAAAGGACCTCCCAAAAAGGGAATAAAGGAGCCCAAATCACTTTGACGTGGGACGAGGCCAACCTATGTTGGGGCTAGGGCCAAAGATTGTCTCAACAAACGGTCCAAGGCCCAATTGTCCAAGGACAAAAATGAAATTAAAAGCAAAAATAAAAATAAATCAAATAAAGTCAAGTCAAGATTAACCCTTATTTTTAGGGGTTGTTAGGATAGAAAACAACAAATGGCTAAAAATAGGTGTTGGCATAACTAAAGATGCCAGAAATATTGGTCATGTGATGCTAAAAATTTCAAAATTTGAATAAGATGACATAACTACCATAGCCAAGAAATAAGGATTATCATCCATTTTGAATGGTCAAGATGAATAAGTCATCCAATTCCAAAATAAATGAAAGCTGGTTGCAACCTCAAGCCTATAAAGGGAGCCAGATTCATTAAGTTACAAAAACTCTACACTTCAAACCAATCAACTCAATAACAATGTTTCAATCAAGAAGTCTACACTTCTTTGATTCTTTTAGCTCAAATGAACAAGATTAGCTTAGTTCATAGATAGAAAACTATTATGCGAGTATTCATAGCCATGCCTATTTGACTCGAGATGAGGTTACTAATGCGTTCACTCCATAATGTCACAAAGTCGTAGCCATCAGTCGTCCGGGTTGGGCCTAATTCGAGATGAGATATCAATGCGACCAATTGGTATCCCACATTCATGTCGAGCACATGCATGAGGAGTTGTAGCCAAAGCCATCGATGCTCATAGGATAGTACAATTTTTTCAAAGCACTCAAGTGTAGCCATCGTAAGAAGTCATCAATGCATCTTATTTGCAGTCAAAGTCCCTGACAGTCTTTCAATACATTTAGGTAGTAGATATGACCCATGTCATCAATGTACTTGTAGATAAAGTTTGTATTATTCATGGCTAGTAGCCATCGTCTTTCAATGCATCTTCTCACTTTGAATTTTTAGACCCTTTTCAATGTTTTGAATACTAAATTTTAAGTCTTACATTAAATTTTGGGCACATAGAACTTTAAGGGTAGTGTTGCATACTCCGGCGCAGTCATTTTTCAAATAGAAATTTAAGGCGCAATTCATCGAAATCAAATCAACACACTTCAACTTGTGTATTCTTCGCACATTGGTACGCTCGCACTACAACACAAACTCACTTCGATCTCACTGTTTTCCAATCAAATTTTTTGTTTTCAAATCACGAGCAAACATATCGGCGTGGCTATCAATTTTATGCAACATATAAAATTGGCCCATCGAGTGGGAGTTCTAATTTTTTAGTAAGACTAGTGGAAATGCCAATTTTCTGACCAACCCATAGCCTTGCCATTTTATTTGCAAACAAGCACAAAATTTTTATAATTTAAATTTAGAAGATTTACCCTTTCTTTTTCAAATTTTAATAGATTAACAAAGTTGTTTTTAATAATGGGTCAATTTTTTGCCATACCCCCATAGTTACATGACCAAAAAATCACAATTTTGAACAACAAATCCAGAAATGTATTCAAATAAAACGCCAAGAGGAAAATTTTGAACTATATGTATAAAATCACCAAGGAGTGTTACGCCTAAATCGCACTTGGAAAAAATCTCGTTGTGATGTGATTTGAAAAAAAAAAAAAAAGAAAAATAAAAATGGTATATTGTTATGTGCTTGCTATGGACGAATGTATTTTTCTGATGGAACGTTTCTTATTCATGTGAGTATGTTGTGCTTGCCATTGATTTTTTGCATCCAATTATAGTATCGATGAATATATATATATATATATATATATGAAATTTCTAATAGCATTAAACAAAATATGAGTGACAAAATATAAAAGTATTAGGATAAAAATTATAATCAATTATTATGTTAAGGGAAATAATATTAGCATTCAAATTTTTATATTGGCACTCTACTCTAATTTTAGCTTCAGATATTTGACTAAATTACCCTCTTACCTTGTAGGCATCACTTGTTGGATTTGTTCGACAACCTTATCCTAAATGACCATGCTTATTTTTAATTGGGTGGGATAGTAGCTACACCTAGAGTAGAAAATCAAATTCTCTTTTTGGCTTCTCAACAAACTATAAACGAGAGCAGAAAGAAATCCGAATTAAAAAAAAAAAAAAAAGATTGATATACTTTATTTCTTTATATAAAGATTGCTTCTTCTTCTTCTTCTTGTTGCTATTATTATTTTGTAGGATTATACATAAGAACCAAATTCAGACAGCCCTAGTATTTAAAAAGACAAGTGTTTAAAAGTATTTAAATTAAACTTTTATCCGTCTAATGGAATTATACTATCTTTTAGATTATACTATATTTTGCTTTGTGCCGATGATTTGTATATTTAATTTATTGAGTTCTATTTCAGGAGTTTGTTTTTCTTTTCTTTTTTTTCTTTTCTTGTTAGAATATTTTCATATGTTTCACGATCAATATATGATACAAAAATGAAAGAAAAAAAGCATATTAGTGCAAGAGTATATTGTCATTCAAAAATAATATAACTAAAAGTTTAAAAATTAGAGGGTATTTTAGTCAATCTCTTAATAAAACAATGTGAATGAAGCTCCAATATAAACATTTGGAGTATCAATATCTTCTCCCTTATACTAATAGGTTTATTAAGAGGTAATACTTTATATTTTTTCATTAATTAAATTTATTGGTAACAATTTTTATTTTATCACAACATTACTCTATAGTAACAATAGTTAGTATTTAATTATCACAATTGACAATCAATGACACTCTATTGTAAAAATTTGATGACAAAAGTAATTATCGCTACAATTTTTTTGTTGCTGACAATTTTGCCCTCACAAAAAGTCGACTTCGTTGGATTTTTGCTAGAAAATGGTGAGGTGCA
>CM047876.1:8380873-8441942 GCA_026212405.1 Petrea volubilis | reverse complement strand
CAATGCGTACAGTGAATTTGATTATTAGTTATTAAATGGGGTAATAAGCAAGATTCAATAATAAAAATACTTGTGGTAGAAATAATTTCAAGCTTTCAAAGAAGATAAATCATAATAAAATTTTGAAACAAACAAATAATAAGTAAAAACAACATAAACTGATTCAAAAGTAAGCTAAATTATGAAATATTTATTTGTACAATACATTATGTGTTTTATGTTTGAGTTGGCCAAGTTTCTTATAAATCAAAACCTTCAATCCATCCTTATTTGTAACCACCAAAAGAGCAACTTACAGTTGACCATGTCTAAAGATTGACTTCTTAAATAATTATCCAATAGTAACAAAGATTGATCTTGACTTTGTGTTGTTGCTCATCACATGAGATGCAGCTAAAGAATGATTAATTTTATTTTAGAAAAATAACATTAACCAGATGCCATCATTAATTTTTTATATGCCTTTACATGCAAAAATCTTATTATTTCTAAGAGTTTACCGTGTCATAATCAATCTCAATTCAATGAGACAAAAAGCACTATCTATTAGTTATTTAATTTATAATATGTATCAAATCTTGTAATTTGAATACAAATATTGCTCTAAAAATAAGAAATAGAAAGAAAATTGAAAATATTTGTAGTATTATTTTAATTTTTATAGCATATTACCAAATCTAAGTTGTATAATAAACTACATTATATGTGTGTGTGTATAATTTGCATATTACGCATAAGAAAGTGTATTACACAAACCTAATCTATGTCATGATTTATATGTATGTATAGTGTCTAAAACATACAAAATTATACAGCCACAAAGAAACTAATATACAAAATGGTAATGCGGGTTGCAACCAAGTTTTCAGAAGAGAAAATAGATGCCCAGTCATGTTGCTCTTTCCAAACTTGAAAAAAAGTAAGAGAAACTATTAAAGCATATCATACCGGTTAATCAAAAATTCAATTGAGCCTAAACACTTGATAAAACATCCAAAGTGAAAAAGTATTTGGACTTTTTCTTAATAGAAGAAAAATGAAGCTGATTTTAAAAAATGAAAAGTAGATACCTAGTAATGTTTGGGCATTTTGGAAAGCCATATCCAATCGGGCCCTTAATAAAAAAATTCAAGGATCTGCAAACCTAACAGCTGTATAATATTTACAGTCATCAAAATATTTGGTCTTTACACTTATAGACCGAAAATGCAGTCCATTTTAAAAAAATAAAAGTAGTTTTTTAATCATGTTTTGAGTTTCCATCAACTATACAAAAATCAGAGGGGCCCTTAAAAGCAAATCCAAACGACCCCTTAAATTACAAACCTAAGTATTTGTGAGCCTAAACCCATGGTAAAATATTCACCGTGATCAAATATTTGGGCTTTTTCTCTATCCAACAAAAATAAAACCCATTTCACAAAAGATATATAAATGCCCAAAAATATTCATTTTTTTATAAGAAAATAAAATTTTATTACATTTACCCTGGCTACAACGCACAACCACATGAACTAATAATTAGACACACTCACCTAACTCACATATATAAAATTAAGATGTACAACATGAAAACAAAATAAAGAAATAATAGAGAGCCTTTTATTGTTTAGTTTAAGATCGAAAAATTTTGGAAGAAAAATCAAAAGAAGTAACAATGAATATCAACTCAACATCATCAAGGGTCATGTTGAAGAATTATATTCATTCTTGTCACAATCCCCTGTGGAAAAGAAAGCAGTTGAACATGTATATATATAAATAATACAAAAAATTATATGTATACAACAAAAGGTATATAAATTAGGAATATATATTTATATACTTTATATATATTACCCAAATATACATGCAAATATAATATACATACTGCACATAAAAAAAAAACTCAAATTATATCATACATGTATATATAGTGTTTAAATAATACAAAATTATACACCCACAGACAAGCTAATAATTACACTAAAACATACAGTCACACACAAACTAATATAGAAAAAATAGACACGCATACTAAAACTTACTCGCAAGCTTGTGCACTATTAAAAAGATTAAAAAAGATAAAGAAAGTTTTAAAACCTTGTTAGGAAATAGAGCTTGCTCGAAGCAGTGAGTATTATTCCAACGAATAACAGCAGACGATAGCGGGTGGTTGGTGGTCGGCAGCCGACAACATTTTTGCAAAGAAAGATATGCGGGTTTGTTGGGTGGTGTGATGATGAGCTAGAACAAGAGGGTATGAGAAGGAGTGGATTTAAGGGGAAAAAAAAGAGTAAGAATAAAAATAATAGAGGAAAAACAAAAAATTAAGATCAAAATTCCATATTGTTTCCAAATATATATATATATAATGATGATATCATATCTTGTCCCACATCGAAAGGAGTTTAGGAACTTGGTAAGCTTATAAGCTTCAATCCCTCTCTCACCTTGCGAGGCGCCTTTTCATCAAAGGACAAAATCCCATCGTCTCAAAGTATGAGACAGTACCTCGCAGGGTTGGACCTCCATGTTCGGCGACGAATTTGGCCATCATATATATATATATATATATATGCGTAATTAATATTAGATTGATTTTTTTTTAATTGCCTTTCAGAATATGTATGCTTAAAACTATACCCGTTAAGTCTGCAAATAAAACCTTGTCTACTCTTAATAAATGTTGATTCCTTTTTCATTTATGGATGTCAAAAAGTCAATACATTTGGTATAAGGTTGATAATTATCTGATAAGTCACTTTCTAGTGCACAATCTCATTAATATTTAGTTTTCCTCATTCCATTTGTTGAGTTCAACTAAAAGGAAGTTTTACTTAAATCAATTTGTTTAATATTTGATTTTATTCTCCCCTCTTACTTTGTTGGTTGATAATTTAATTTAAAAATTAAATTATAATAGACTTGTTATTGGAAAACATCCAATTCCAAAGGAAAAATGATATATATTAGAATTTATGACGAAGATCAAAACTTTAAAGTAACATCTATATTAAGAAATAAATTTAAAATTTATTAGAATTAACATTAATTTATCAGAAATTACAAATCCTAGAAAGAATAAAGATTTGTTGATTTGATTTGCTATAATATGTCTATATAGAAATGTTTCTTTAATTATTGATTTTGAAAAGAGGAATTATTACCATTCAAGTAGAAAATTTTAAATCAATTTGTTTAATATTATATCTTATTCTCCCATCTCAGTTTGTTTGTTGATAATTCAATTTAAAAATTAAACTATAATAGAATTGTAATTGAAATAACATCCAAATTCAAAGGAAAAATTATATTAGAATTTATGAGGGCGGTCAACCTTTAAAGTTAAATATATTTAAGAAATAAAATTTAAAATTTATTAGATTTTAACATTAATTTATCATAAATTAAAAATCCTAGAGCAAATAAAGATTTTAGCATTAATTTATCATAAAAAATTGATTTCGAAAAGAGGAATTATTACCATTCAGGTTGGAAATACGGTCTTTTTTTTATCATTGTATATTAACTTATCTTTTAGTTAATTGTAGTAAATTTGATAAAATATAAGGTAAATTAAATCAACCATTTGAACTGAAAGTGTCTTGGTCAAGCAACATCTGTTATTTATTACTTATAGTCTAATATTTAATTAATTGATTAATGTTTAGTCTAATTATGTAAATGTAATAGTTTAATTAACTATTTAGTGTCTATTATTTAGTTATCAAAAATTGACAAAATATTGACACATGTTCTAAAAATAGTTAGATATTTGTTGTAAAGCTACATCAACACTTGTTGAACTTTTAGACAGATTATTTCATTATATATAATAGAACTAATCTAAAACTCGTGCTATGCATGGAAATTATGCAAACTATTAAATTATAAATTGAATAAAATATATAAATAAGGGGAAAAAACTAATTTCGTCTTCTATTGTTTAGAAATTATCAAGCCACATTCAAATACTTATGAAACCTAAAATAGGAAGATTAAAAGATAAATAAATTAATGAAAAATAATTTCATATTTTATTTGAAACCTTCAGAAATGTCAAAGCACTAAAAAAAAAAGCTACATGTAAAATCAATCTTAATATAGCAAACTTTAGATTTAATAACAAATAGAAAAATTACAATGAAGGTAGCACATGAAATAGTAAAGGACCAAATGGCAAAATCAAATTAAAAGTGGCATGATGGAGAGGGAGAAAGAAATAATACATTAGGATGTATCTTTTCATTTGAAAAATCATAGCATCTTCTTTTGTTGGCAAGAAATAAATGTAAATTGAATAATATAAAAGATAGTGCATCAAAATTATCTTTTACATTTAAATATGCAACTTCAAACTTACTTTTTATTCATATTTCCATAATTTGTCACTAAAAACTACAAAGCAGGTCCAAAAGGGATGAAAAACAATAAACTCCAAAAGTTACAAAAGAGAAACGGAAAGTGAAAAATAGATTACAATAACTTAGTTGTTCTTTCTCACAACAAAAGGAGGGGGGAAAACAACTCATCATCACTACAATATATAATTAGTTGTCATATTCAAAGTCAAATTAAATATGCTCTTAAATACATCATTGTTGAAATCACAAAAGAGCTTTGATAATCAAACCCAAATTGTTTTGACGTTCTATAAACTAATAAGAAAATGGGAGGCTGGGAAAGATTGACAACAGTGGAAAGTTGAAATGAAACAAACTGATTGGGAAATAATTTTGTTAATGAAATGCAAGAGAATGAGAATAAATAAACACAAAACCAACATTTTATCCCACAAAAATATTGAAAGTGATTAATGGAAGAGAAATTTGAGGAAATAATATACTACGATTTTTTTTTTTGAAGAAACATGATGATTTATTATCAAATCAAATCCAAGGAAGCAAAGCATTCTGCAAATTCAGGAATATGCGCCAATCCCTCCATGTTAGGACAAGCGTTCCTAGCAAGACAGTGGGCCACTTTGTTGCCTAGACGGCGTACGTGGCTAAAACTAATCAAATGAAAACAAGATGCAATCAATTTAATATGAGAAATAATGTGGCGAAAAGATGACCTATCCTCCTGTAAGCATTTGAGCTTTGAGATTAGAAGTGCATCATCACCTTCCAACCAAACATCTTGCCATCCTTTCCTCCAAGCAAACTCAAGTGATTCAAGAACAACCAAAGTTTCTGCATGTTGGGGATCTGAGATATCTTGTACTCTATTCATGCGCCATCCCACAATAGGGACAAGGGGATCTCTCACAATGATGCCAACACCTGCGTCATTGCCGGCAAGGAAGGTTGTGCTGTCAAAGTTCAATTTCACCATGCCCACCGGGGGGGGGGGGGGGTGTTTGCCATTGGTCAGGACTAGACGCCGTAACGTTGGATGCAACAGCTTATCTAGCCCCTATGAACGCACTTTGGACACTTTTTTGCAAAGACGACTGTGTCCATCGGGGAGTTTGCCGCACCTTCATGAAACCTCTTATTCCTCGCTCCCCAAATCGCCCACAAAATCATAGCAAACAGCGCGGTCTGTTGGATATCCAGCTCCTGCAACATGTTTGCAACCCATATTGCTGGATCAACCTTAACCCAGGATAACACATGCCACGGCCACTCTGATAAAGCCCAAACCTGTTTGGCTAACTGGCACCGAAGCAAGATGTGGATGGAGTCTTTCCCGTCATCATGGTACTGTACACAAGACTCCCTACTCGGTTATGGGGGGTATCTTACGGAACACTCGACAAACAAAAGTCCGAATCTTAGGCGACACAAGAAAATTCCACACTTTCTTCCATAAGGTTTCCCAAACTCCCATCAATAAGCACCCCCCCCCCCCCGCCTTTTCTCTATCAAGGGACATAATCAAATTATATGCACTTTTCACCGAGAAAATGCCACTTCAAGAATAATGCCATATTAATTGGTCGGGGCAGGGGACTCGAGCCAAGGGAGTTTTTAGAATCAAGTTAGCATCTTCTTCCCAAAAAGTGGATGCGACCAAAGTCCTATTCCACCCCCAGTGCTCCAATCAATCAGTTGCTCCACTCTCTCTAAGTTCCCATCCATCAATTTAGGTGTAAATGGCTGAAATAACGAGGGCCTATCAAGCCACCTATCCTCTCAAATCTTCACATTCCTTCCATCCCCAATACGCCATCGGCTACCTGCTATAAGAACTTTTTTTGCCCCGCAAATACTCCTCCAAGTGAGAGAGGGTCAGAAGCCCACTTATGCTTTGAGAAAACTACCATGGGGAAAATACCTCCCCTTCAGGGCGACGGCTACCAAGCTTGTTTTGCCAATAGGGCTTTATTAAATGCTCGCAAACTGCGAAACTCCAATCTCCCCTCTCTTTTACTATGGCATAACTCCTTCCAACCCAGCCAATGGATCTTCCTTGCGGCTTTACTTCCCCACCAAAATCGAGAGATAATACGTTCCAATTCAGAAATGAATGTAGCAAGGAGGCGAAAGCAAGACATTGAATAAGTTGGAATCGATTGAAGGACCAACTTAATAAGGCTTTCCTTACCTACTACGGAGAATGTTTTCAAACACCATCCTTGGTTCCGTCTCCAAATCCTATCTCTAATGGATGCAAAATCAGATTTCTTTGACCGGCCAACGACCGACGACAACCCAGGGTACAAGTCATGTTTCTCGAGTAGCCTCTCCCCTAGTGAACTCGCCATAGCCCTCTGATCCTATAAGCTCACATTTCTACTAAAAACTACTGAAGACTTCTGATGGTTAATTTCCTGACCCGATATACATGCAAATCAGTCCAACACACCTTCCATGCTTTCTATAGATTGATTAGAAGCCTGGCAGCAAATAAATGTATCATCAGCAAATAGCAAGTGCGAAATACGGGGGCTATGCTTGCTCACCACCACACCTCATAAGTTACCCTGCCTCTCCTCTTCTTGAATAAGACAACGTAAAACCTCTGCACATAAATGGAATAAATAAGGAGAAAGGGGATCACCTTGGCGAATCCCCTTCTTCGGATGGAGCGAGCTAAACTGATAGCCATTCAACATAAAGGAAAACAAATGTGATGTGATGCAGGACATAACAAGAGTAACAAAGCTTCATGGAAATCCAAGTTTACTTAGAGCAACCTCTAAGAACACCCATTCCACTTTATCATACGCCTTGCTAATGTCTAATTTTAGAGCCATAAAACTCGACTTTCCCCTTGCTTTAAGTTTGAGAAAGTGATTTATCTCGAAAGCTAAAAGAACATTACGGAGATCAACCGACCAGGGACAAAGCAGATTGTTTAGGAGAGATGATATCATGGAGAAAATGTTTCAATCTATTAGCAATAGCTTTTGATGCAATTTTATATAACACATTACACAAGCTAATGCGACGAAAGTGTGTTAGGGACTCCGGATTTGCGATTTTAGGAATTAAAACAAGATGGGTAAAATTAATATTGGCAAGACTCACACCAGAATTCAAGTATTCAAGAATGCAAGCAACAATATCCGAACCAATAATATGCTAGAAATGTGGAAAAAACAAGGGAGGCTTACCATCCGGGCCGAGTGATAATGTATAATGACTCAAATGTTAAGTCAAATTAATACGTCTTTATGAATGGTAATGATAAAGAAAACTATAATACAACTCATGAAATAAGAACTGTGGATCCGTTCTAAGTTTTTTTAATATGGTTAAAAAAGATAAAAAGAAAAGAATTGTTGAATAGAATTTTAAAGAACAACAAATAAAAAATCGTCTCATATTGGAGCACTATCTATATACTATAAATATCATCACAATTTTGATAGTCATGGATATTGTACACATGTACTGTCAATATTTTTAGCCTCTAATTGATTTGTTTTAGTGAATATATTCAATGAAATCAAACTTGATAGCTATCGTTAATATGTATTTGTTAAAAATCTTAATACTCTATGGAGATATGAGGTAAACAATATTGTCTATATATATGAAGACCTTAAATAACAAACATTGCCAGAAGATAAGTCATTTCCAACGAGGGAGGCTTAGTCCTAGAATCGAAACATCGCCCGAGAAAAGTTGTTGGATGCTATTATTATTATTATTATTATTATTATTATTATTATTCTTGTTGTTGTTGTTGTTGTTGTTGTTGTTTCTAGTCCAACTACAATTTTTCTTGATTTTCTCTAATTAAAATAAACCCCAATATTTTGTTTCTTCCATTGACATTACAAACAAAAATTATCGATAAAATATCGAACTACTTATGTTTTATATTTACATGATGCTAAAAAATAATTCGAACCCTCAACCCCTTTATAATTATATCATAATTCATAATAATTAATGCACCCTCTAAAACTTTCTAAATATGATTAATCTAACCAATTTTATCACACAATAGTAAATCTTTAGATGTTTTCATAAATATGATTTTTACCTATGCGATGCATGATTTCTTCTTAAAGCTAACATTTTTTGTGCTCCAAAATGAATATCTTGATTTTTATTTTCTGTTGTAATTTATTTGTTCAAATATACTGCTTACTTCATTAAAAAAGAATAAGTAATTATTTTTCTCATCAATTGTACCCCTCTTTTAAATAAAATCAATTGATTTTAGATATGACAAATTACTAATGAAATTTGATAATTAAAACAACATAAGATATCATTGTTGAAGGACTTATAAGTTTGATTTTGATATTTCAAATTAATAAAATCATTAATTAACTTTTATAAAGTAGCATATTTCATAGATTTTTTCTGTTTTACAAAAGTATTAATTATAATGAAAATTGAATCAAAGTATTGACATAATATTAATATTGCTGTTAACTTTATATACGATAAAGAAATAATATTTTATTTGAAATTTTGTTTAGTATGGATCAAGCGAGAAAAAAAAATATTAATAAATTTGAAATACAAAATTTATTATTACAAATAATTATATTAAATTAAAATTTATTATAGAATAGACACTAATGAGTAGATATAATGAGAGGAAGATTAAAATTAATAGATATATAAAAATAGGACAAAATGAACTATTATAGTAAGTTGTTCATTATTAATATTTTGACACCTATGTAACATCATAGAGTATACACTAAAAGAAAAGGAAAAAACAAAATAACAAGCGGAAATTGTAATATCGTTCGTATAAATCATATCCATACTCTTAATATTAAATAGATCGATATGTAAATTCAACACTCATTAGTTAATAAAATCATATACAAATATTTTTCCAAAATATCCAAATTTATAGGTACACAAGTACTCACACATATGTAATTAAAATGAAAAACTTTAGAGAGAGAGATAGAGAGCGAGAATAAAAAATTAATACAAACAAATAAAGTATTTAAAGAATAAAATAATGAAAAAGAAAAAACACAAAAATTTAGAGTTATAGATTACTTAAAATATATTTATCGAAATATGATCGTAGAAATCAAATATTGAAAACAAACTTTGGATGGAAAAAAAAGTAAAAATAAAAATAAAATAAATAGTTATTTGAAGAATGACTACTTTAAGTGAAAATATTTTTAGAAAATAAAGACCTTAATGGGGGGAAAAATATCCAATAAATCGCTTAATTTAAGTACAAAGTATAATGCAGAAATTCGATTCAAATAAAAATTCAAGCCAATAAATGGAGAACTTAAGTAATAAAGTAATGATAAAAGGGATAAAAAAAAAAAAGTAATGACAATAGAAAAAGGCAGAAAGAGAAAATATATCTATAAAAGCTTGATTAGAAAAATAAAACACTTAAACCGGGAATTGAATGAACCAAAGAAATCAAGAGATTAAGAAACGTGAACATGAAGAATGAAAATTAAGTGAAAAATATGAAACATGTAAAGATATGAATAAAAATAAAAATTAAATAATGAGAGAGTTATCAATTTAGAGATTAAGAAAAAGATTTAGCTAATAAATCAAACAAATCCCATCAACCAAATCGGAAAACACATATAATCTAAATGGAATAAAGAAAGTATAACAAAAAAATAAATTTAAAAACAGAAGTACGAACAAAGAAAAGAAAATACAATAACATTGATATTATTTAAAAAAATAAAAGATGATTACAAAAATTAAGTACCAAAAAATAAATAAAAATAATATAACAAAATAAAGCTAATCATAAAAGATCATTGGAGATGAAAAGTGAAGAACTTACTAATGTATTTTATGTTTGAAGAAAGAAGACTCAACAAATCTTCATCAATTTTCATATAGGGAAGGGGAAGTTTGATCCCCTCATAGAGTTTCAAATTTACAATTGGGATAAATTTTTTTTTATCATTTTGTCAAATAAAGAGAAACAGATAAAATTAAAAAAGAGATAAATATGAAAAAGTGCATATGAATAAGTTAATAAAATTTGAACAATTTAGAGAACCAAGGAAATTATTAATTAGATTGATTTTTGAAAGAAAATCGAGAAAGGAAATCCATAACTAAAATTAAACGACAATTAAAGTTGTTTTTTCAATTAAAAAAAATCATATACACCTTTAATGAGTAAGGAAGGAAATATCAACTATAGAATAAAATAATATCTCAAATTGACAAATCGCTACAAGAAAAAATGGTATTTTCGGCGGAACGAATTCGTCGTATAAACCTTCGTCGCTTTTCAATTTTCGATGGATTTTCGGCGGATTTTTTTTTTAATTAAATAATAATTTCGACTGAATAATCCGCCGAAAGTTTTTAAATTTTTGGTGGATTATTCCGCCGAAATTATTATTTATTATTTTATTTTTTTAATTAAATATATTTTCGACGGAATAATCCGCCGAAATTTATTTTATATTTTTTAAAATAAAATTTCAATTGCCTAACCTAGGAGTCGAACCCAGGATATAGAAGATTGCCTAACCTAGGAGTCTTACTGTTGAGCTATCTTCACTTTATTGTCATAATTCATTACATTATATATTTATAGCATACAACAATTCAAAAAAAATTAATAATAATAATAATAATGATAATAATAAGTTTTTTATTTATTGAAAATTTTAATATTTTTTAATTTTAAAAAAATTTATATATATTATACATAATATTATATACATATATATATGGCATACAAAAATTCATTTAATTCTAATTAAAATAATAATAATAATAATACTAATTCAAATAAAAATCAAATTTTTAAATTTTAATATATTTTAAAATTATACAAAACTATTAATATTATTTATTTAAAAAAATATTATTTTTTATTATTTTGTTAATTTTGTCCCTTTATATTAAAAATAATTTATTTTATTATTTTATCGACATATCAAAAAATTGAACTTAAACAATATCAAAGAATATACTATTATTTATAGCACAACTTAAATTGAGTGTGGTTGAATGGTTGAGGAAGCGAGTGTAAGTTCTTTTCTTCTCATCAACTCGGGTTTGAGTCTTATTGCTTACAAAATTTATTTTGTTGTGCCTAACTATTTCAAAAGGGGGGTTTTTAGCTCTTTTTTTAAAATTTGGGGGGCATTTTGGTATTTTTCTATTTTTAAGGGGGCAAATTGTAAATAAAATTACGGTTTTTAATAGAAAAACTAATGGAAGGACGACATTGGGTAACAGATTGTAATGCTAGGGACCAAAATTGGAAATGTCGGAAAGTGAAAGATCAAAATTGGTGAAGGGTCAAAGGTCAGGGACTAAAATTGAAATTAACCCAAAAAAGGGGGTTTTGTGATTAATTTTTCGGTGACTAAATAAGGAAAATTGGTCACAAAATTAGATTAGTGACTGTTTAATGACTCGATGTGTCAGTCCAAAAAACTCTCGTAGCAATTTTTTTTTTTTTTTGTGACTGATTTTTCGACCAGTCATAACTTAGTGACTAACACATCAGTCACAACTCTTTAACTTCTAGTCAAACTTTCATTTGTGAAGATGACAAAATTTAGGGTTGATCTATCACAAATAGTGACCAACTTGTGACCATTTTACAAGTCAAAGCTTAGTGTCTGAAATTTTAGTTACAACTCTTAGGGCGTTTTTGGTTTGGATGTATACAATATAATATACATTTCAACCTACCTTTTATGTGATTTACAATATTATGTAGTATGGGCCTTCCAAATATACATCTTGGCCCGGTGTATTAACAAGTAATGTGGGAATTGGGAGTCTCACCCCTTGGGATGAGATTGGGCTTGGCTGACTTAGGATTGGGTTATATTGATTGGGATTTTGCTTTTATACCCCGAAGGACAACCCTAGATACACAATGGACCCTTATTAATTGAGACCCTTGTCTGCCATAACCTTTCTTCACTTCCCCCAGACTCGGTGAAGGTTTCACGTCGCCTTAAGAGAAAACAGCCCTTGCCCATGGTAACAAGATTATGCCAGTTCGTTTCTTCCCCCGTCAACGCCACCGTCGAACTGGTTTATATGTAGTCACCGGCAAACATCAAGCAGGGGTTTTTTTTTCAAATATTCTCATCATTTTTTGTCTTTTTGTATTACTCCCAAATTTGAATGTATGCTAAAAAAAGACAATGAAATTGTTGTGCAGGTTGAGAAACTGGAGATACATTCCCATCCTATTTCAAATAAAGAACGAACAACACCCATATCCGAAGTATCCTCCCAATTGTAGTCTTCAATCCATTGCTAGTTTCAGTTGAAAAAACCATCCAATAGGAGAAATGTATAGTCCACGTCAATTAAGACAAACAAGATAATATATTTTCATTTCCTTACTCAATGGCCAACAAAATCAGTTGTATCAACTAAAGAGAGGCGATGTATAGGTAGGGGTTTGGGGAAGAAAAATGGCAAATTCGTTTGCCTTCGACGTACAATATCATGTAGGTCGGTTTGTATGCATATTTAAAAAATATTTAATAATGATCTAATAAAAAATTGAAGGGACATTTAGATAATTTCGTATTGGTAACAATATAAATTACCATAAACCAAACACATACAATGAAATAAATGGATACCCTATTAAAACATATTATCCTATTTCAAATATAAACAATCATCTACACAAAATACACTATGACCCCAACATACCAAATATTATCCAATCCAAACACCCTTATGGTGTTATATATAAATATATTTTTAAATTTGTGACCAACTTGGGATGAATTTATAAGTCACAGCTTAGTGACTAAAATTTTAGTCACAACTCTTTTGGTATTATATATAAATATACTTTTAAATAAATCCAGCTTGCGCTAGTCGGGAATTGAACTTGGGCTTGCGCCATGGGTTAGGACCATGCGCATCAAAAAACTCAACCTAGCCTTGCACCATAGGCAAGGACTACCATATACGATTGTAATTTGGCATCAATAGGATTTCGAACTTGCGTCTCAAACAAAGGTAGGTCTCCTTTTTACTGCTAGGCCATTGTAAATCTTTGTTAATTTGTCTTTGTTTTTGTTTTTTTTACACATATTTATTTGTGAAATTAGCATTTTATTAATTGATCACTAATCCTTAGTTTGTACAATTCAACATTTGATTTGACAAATTATTAAAAAAGGTTAAATTATCAAATTATTTATTTTTATTTAGTATAATTGATTTTTGAAACAATTAATCCAAAACCCTTGCCGGTTGAATCCGTCGAAAATTGAATTGTTTAAAATTTCAACCAATTGACACAATTAATTACAAGAGAATCAATTATAAATTCAATAAAAGTTTTGAAAATTGGATGATTCATTCAACATATTATTAATTGAAATAGGAAAATTGACAAAATAAATTTAATTAATTATAAGTGATAAGTGGTCACTATTTATATATATATATATATATATAAGTTTAAAATTAAAATAATCCATCATTGAATTTTTAATAATATATTCACTTACATTTACTAGAACTTTATTCACAAATCCTACATATATGCAACAAAATCCTTTTTCTTCCTTTTACTTGAGCTCCATATTTTCTAAAAAATATTTTTATCTTTTTTTACACTTTTAAGTTAAAGTACTAGATATTGTTCTTATGTAAATAAAATACAATCGTGAACTTAAAATGTTTGCCTTGTGTAAAAATTTATGTGTACGCTATTTCCTTTTTTCCATTTTTTCTTTTCTTTTTTTTTTTCTTTTGAATCTTTGTCTCTATTTGAACGATTCATATATTAATATTGAAAGAATTTATAAATTAGTGAAATGTAGGATGCGTGTAGGATATCTAATTAAATCTATAGTACAAAATAAATTATAGGGCGTATTACGTTTACCTCCCCTGAGGTATACCCTATTTATAAAAAACATCCGACCTATGGAAAATTACACTTACCCCCCTGAATTGAGGGGGTAATTACAAATTACAACTAAAAGAATGAACTTCCAAAATTACCCATCTAGGAAATTACAATTGCCCCCTTGAATTGAGGGGCTAATTACAAATTACACCCCCTGAATTGAAATGACTATTTTTCCCTCAAGGTGTTTTTTGTTATATTATACATATTTAAATTTAAAAATATGATACATATTTGAATATTTTTTTAAAAAACATTAATTCAATTATATAATATATGCAAATAGTTATAAACATATACATCAAATTATATAATTGTGATATGTGAATTTATATTTAATAAATACAAATACAAAAAAAATTCTTATAATATTACAAAATTTGTTTTTATAAATAAAAAAAATAATGATATTCTAATAGTTGATAAAAAAAATTATAATACATATTATGTATAATTTGTTTTTATAAATACAAAAAAATTCTTTTTCCCCCCTTTTTCCTTTTCTTTTTCCCCCCATTTTCCTCTCCCCCCCCCCCCCCCCCGCCCCCATTTCTTTCTTCCAGCCCTAAGACGTCTCTCTCTCTCTCTCTCACTCACATACACACACACCGTCATCGCCTACCTGTTACGCCGTCCATTGCCCGTCCATCGTCATCACTGCCAGTTTGTCGCCTCTAGCGTACCAACCATTCAAGAGAGAGAGAGAGAGAGAGAGAGAGACAGAGAGACAGAGAGGAAAGGAGAGGAGAGGGGGTTGGAATCTAATATATAATAATAATAATAATAATAATAATAATAATAAGGTAAAAATGAAAAGAGAAAATAAAAGCAAAAAAAGAAAAAAAAGAGAAAGAAATTGTATTTTTGGGTTTTCACATCTATTCTTACTTTAAGAAAGGTAATTTTGAAAGTTTATTTTTTAGGTGTGATTTGTAATTACTCCCACAATTTAGGAGGGTATTTATAATTTCTCATTGGTCGAGGCATTTTTTGGAAATAAGGTATACCTCAGGGGAGATATATTAACAAATTCATTTTAATAAATAAATTTAAAATATGTATCCATATCTATTTATGTAAAGTCATCCTGCAACTGCAAAATAATACACTATTTAAATTATGTTAATAATAGCAAAATTTTGAATTGATATAAAAGGATTACTTAATTTACATCACCAACAATAAAAAAAATTAATTCATAGCTAAAATTTTTATTAGATTAGTTCTTATTTATATATATTCTTTTATTTTTATAAATACTGTTATTCAGGCATAACTTTGCATATGTAGAATCTTATAAAAACCCAAAGATTCATAAAGCAATTATTCGAATTTTGTTTAAAGAATGAAAAAGAAATATAGCATGGATTGTTGGATATGGGTCAAGGTCAGTCCTTTGGGTGACCCATTTTATTTTTCAAACATCTCTTATTTTTACGTAAGGGTTGATCTTAAGTAAGAGCTGATCATCACAATATATTATACACTTTCACAAGTCATACGTTCAAATAAGTCATATGATCGGCGAACATATGTGAGCTTTCGATATTGATTAAGGATACATAGCAATTCATTCAAAATAAAATGAGGATATTCTTCACTTGCTATATCCAAGATTTCTTTTAGACTTCAAAACCACTACAAAAAAAATACAATTTTGTGACTAGATTTGATTTTGACACATAAATGTACCATAATGTGATGAATTGTCATTTCGTCACATTAAATTGTATTTTTCAAAACAAACTTAAATTGTCACGATCCGGAAAAATACCCTTCATATTTTATTAAAAATAAATAATAATTTTCACATAAAATTTGTACAAAATACAAGAGTTACAATTTTCAAAAAGAATATAAAAGTAAATTTATTGTGTAAAAGGCTTCCAAACGCTTCCGTTGCGCCACTCTGATCCGCTATCTCATTTCTTTCTAAAATAGGCATATAAGGAAGAATCAACGCGATGGTTGAGTAGAACTATTAGTCAATCACATAAGGTGCAAGTGTGTGAAAGTTTCACATAAACACTTAAAATCACATAATACTCCATGTTCATCAGATATAATGATATAATGCCTTATAACTCCCACCACGATCAAATAATCAATAATCCAATCGAGTCACTCCGCGATTCCACCAATCCTAACAGAGTCACACCAGTGATCATAACCCAAGTATATGCCGAAGCCTACGACCCACGCTTACATGGAACACTCTGTCCATATGAAGAGGGATTAGGAGATGGAGGGCTGAAACACTTATTACCGGCACCTCCAATAGAATGTCCTAGCAGAACTCAGCCACACCCATTCCGAAAATATTTCGGGCCCAACACATAATTGAGAAATAACTTTCTCATAACACATAGATCATAAAGAGCATAAATAAATATATCATGTTTATGCATGTGCCTTTATGAAAGCACAATAGCATGAAAACAATTATCTTGATATTAACATGTATAGCAAATATTGTGAGGCATAAAATCCTAAAAATGTGAACATAGGCAATTACTTGGTATTTTATCATTATTTGGTAAATCAATTTAAAGCCTTGTTTATGAAAATAATGTAAGACTATTTTGCCTAAACTACTTATGAGAAAGGTAATAATTCTACCTTCAAATGTTTTTAGAGAAAAAGTGGGTATATAAAGGGCTATATGGAAGGCTAATAGGTATATACGTATGTATAAAGAAGTGTTTATATATATACATATGTGGGTGGAAGATATTTTATAAATATGGAGTGTTTTGGGTGTTGAGAGTAAGGTGAGTGTGGGTGGAGGTGTTTTAGGCGGGATTTGTGTTGTTTGTGTGGAAAATGAAGATAATGCCCCCCTTTTTATAGAGTTTAGGGCAAGAAATAGAATTATTATATACTTTAAGTCATTTTTTAATTATTATTATTTTATCATATCTTATCCTAATCTTATCATAATCTTATCTAATTTTATCCAAATCTTATCTAATCCTATCCAAATCTTATCATAATCTTATCTAATCTTATCCAAATCTTATCATAATCTTATCTAATCCTATCCAAATCTTATCATAATCTTATCTAATCTTATAAATCTGAAATCATATCTTTATTTAATTAAAAATTCGAATTTGTATTTATTTATTTTTGTAAAAATCAAAAATTAGGGTTTTAGGACATAAAATCCGAAAATTCATACTTAATTTAGAAAAATTACAAAATTGTGAAATTTAATCTTTATAAATCTGAAATTATATGTATATTTTTCAGAAATTATAAATTTAACATATAACTTTTCGAAAATTGCAATTTAGGACATGGAATTTCTAAAATTGTGTTAGAATGTCAAATTCCTCTAAAATTTGGAAAATTATGTAATTTATTCAAAATTTCATCTCCTCCATGTATAAAAGTTTAGAATACTTATTTATATTATTTTGGAAAACTCATAAGTATTTAATAGATGAATTTTCCAAGAATGGTAATCAAATTTGAAAATTAGTACTTTACCGTTCAAATTGTAAATTACTCTCAAAATCAGACTAAAATTTGAAAACAAAAAGTAATAAGGACATTTTCAAGAAGCATAAGGTTTTATATCAATTATTTAAATAATAAGGATTACCGGGTCGTCACATAAATTTTCTCACAATACGTACCGCCTAACATGATGAATTTTTTTTTATCACAACAAAAAAAAAATCCTCACAATTAGTTCTATGTCACATATTTTTTTGTGATGAACTGACATTTGTCGCAATAACCTTAATGCGAGGGTGATATTGAGAGGAAATTGAGATGAACTTTTTTTATCACAAAAACATTTTGTGATGAAATTTTAATTTTTTGCTTAGAATATTTTCATCACAAGAAACCTTCTTTTTCTTTTTTCTTTTTTGTAGTGAACTTGAAATAGTTGGCTAGCCAATGAACACAATTATGTGAGAGTCAAATACAATATTTGTCACAAAAACCTAATGCGAGGGTGATATTGTGAGGTAAATATTACGAAATTTTTCCCACAAAAACATTTTGTGATGAATTTCAATTTTTTCCCATGAATATTTCATCACAATAAATCATTTTTTTTGTAGTGAACTTAAAATAATTGACTAGCCAATGAATACAATTATGTGAGAGTCAAAAATAATCTTCCTTAGTAACTCTTAATTATCACATTTAATTCCTTTCCTAGACATGTACCGTGCACACAGTCGAATCTGTAATAGGTATTGGTGACATGCTAAAATAGCAACACTAATTAAAGTATAATCTCAACTTTTAAAAAGAAGTTACATTTTCTCATACCCATGCATACACTCATATTGAACATGAGGTATGAAACGCATGCTACGATGCTTTCAACTTCCAATCAGCAGTGTATGCCATTTTCTTTCAAAAATTGCATCATACAAAACTAAGTTTAAGTGTACCTCAAACCTCTACTCTTTGTTTTGCTTCTAACAAATCCTCAATAAACTCATTTCACTGAAGTCAAATTCAAATCTAGTTTTATTGACAAGTTCTATATATTGGATAAGAGCATCCGACTCGATTATTAGAAACTAAAATGTAATCTAGTCTTTGAATAATCCGTCAGTGATTATCATCTAATTTTCTTGTAGGCTTGTTTTCTTCTAGTGAATTTGCCAATGACAGAAACATTTTGCCAGTCATGTCAATTTCCAGCTCACAATATTCATGACTATATTCATTTTTCACAAGAAAAGTCTCTAAAGTTCATCTCTTTGCGAAAGGGTGTGATACAAGTTGTCTTTTTAACGTCGTAATAGATACATACATAAAGTAATCACTACAAAAGAAATGAGTAAATTTATGAAAATTTAACAAGTGATTACAATGAAAAAGTTGACAATACATTTGTGACAAAACAAATTATTTGTCACAAAAAAATCATTATTAAAAAAAACAATAATGACTCAATTCTACACATTTAACCAGATATTTTAAAAAATGTTTCAATTTTGCATCTATTGCGACACTTTATAAAAGTGTATCAATAAACTATATCGAGCTTTAGGACAAATTATGTTTACTCTCCTTAAAATATGATGTAATTACAAATTAGACCTTATTTCAAAATTACAAATACCCTTTCGAGGATTATGACTTTCTTGTAAATACTAATAGACATGTCCAAAAGATAACTTTCCAGTAGCCAGAACAATCAACTCGGCTACGAGATATTCTCCTTGCTAAGCCGGACAAAATCTCTTAATCAGTTTTGTTTATTCCACTAACATTTGCGAAGTAATTTCACTTTTCTACCACCACAATCACCATCGGGTATCATATCTATAATCTGAAGTAATCCCTAAACCCATTGAAAACAATAGAAATACGATTCGCAATTATGTCTTACCTTGATCAATAATGAATTTTGTTAAATTGATGCTTATTTTGAGGGGTGTTTATAATTTTTAAAACCAAAGTGACTAAATTGTAATTACATTATTCTTCAATGGGTGTAGATGTAATTTGCCCCAAATTTTAACTATAATATGTTTCTTATGACACTATAAACGGTCACATATTTGAGTGTAGTAGTAGCATTTTTTTGAGTGCCATTACGTAAAATGCCACATATTTGAATGTAGCAATAGGTTATTTTTTGACACTTTATAGTGTCACAAGAAATACAGTATAGTTGCAATTTGGTAAAGCTTATTGAGGCATTTTGTATGAGGTGCCACAATAGGTGTGTGTAACTTAGACACTTTTTAAAAATATTGCGTTACATGTGTCAAATTGGGTTATATTTTTAGCAATGAATAATTTGTATAGTGTCAACAAGGACAACATAATGTTTAAGTTGACATCATTAATAATTAATAATACTTTTATGGTGAAAACCTAGTGATAGTGGAATCTTGTCGCAAAATAATGGTGATAATTTTTTTATCGCTAATTTGGCACTTTGAGGGTGTCACCAATTGTAATTGTGACAATTAAAATATTAAATTTTGTCACTCTTGAATTATATTGTAATGATAAAAAATAAATTTAATTATTGACAAAATAGAATGTATTATCACTTAATACAATTAGCGATGCCAATTTTTATATTATCACTTGTATATTTGATCACTAATATTACTTTTTCTTATAATACATGCATAATCACACGACCGCGCAAATAGATGGTGTAAAATTAGAGTAGTTCATTACTACTGAATTTCCACCATAGAGTAATTAGAATAGCAACCAAGATGAAGCATATAATATCTTTCCATGATATTTTGATTTTTAACAGGCAAAAACATTAAATGAGGAAGTATTCAGGACAGGTGAATAAGGTTTGCTTTGGAGCTTTTGAGGCTTCTTTACATGCGAAGATTCTCCTCTTGTATTCTAGCTGAAACATGAGCTAAAAATTACATCGAACACTATATATGAATCTTGCCCACAATTTTTATCGTCTACTAATGTTAGAAAATGATATGGTTGTTACTCGTACAGACATGTGAGCTACATATTTATTGAGATTGTTATGCTATCAATTCCTTGATTAATACAATTGTTTTGAATTTATTCCATGAAATAACATGTTTTGAATAAATTGGAGAAAATAAATTTACAGAGAGGAGAGAGTATGCAGAATATGTTTTTGAAAAAAGAAGAGAGACAAAATAAAAAGGGAAAGGGAAAAAAAATGACAATAATCATTTTTGAATTTAAATTTCTAATGAAGGTCCATTTTATCCGCATGAGAATAGTGTCTCACAAGCTAATCAACATGACGTGTAACGTATTCTTGTTAATATGATAGTATGTTATTTTTACTTAATTTCGGGCCTCAGTTATGCTTATTTTGATTAATTTTGGATCTTAAATGGGTTAAAATTTCACAAAAGTTAATTCTTACTTGCCTTAGGTGAAAATTGATGAAAATGAGCTAAAAACGAGCTAAAAGATGGTAAAAGGTGCGGAGGGATGTCGTACAAGGAAGCTGAAAGGCTAAATTTGGAAATAATCGTGTTTATCGAGCAAGGCGTGCTGACGCCTTAAGGGCTGAAAATCCTACGCGGGATTGCAAAAGGAGGATATTGATATGGCAAGAGTTCGACTTGAAAGCAAATTCTCTAGTTGCCTACAACTATTAGGGTTTGCCAAAGAATTATCCTAGCCCTATTAGGATTTTTATTTAGGGTTTAAACCCTATATATACCCGATGGTATCGTATTATTTAGACATCTTGAATTTTCTATCTTTTGTTCGAGTTATTAGTTTTTCTCTTCAGAATTTTCAGCTTTATATTTTTATTCTAGATGTTATTATGTCCATGCGTGGCTAAACTACTTCATTCAGTCAAGGAGTAATTCAAGCCAACGTTTTCTTCAAAGATTGTGAGATCTAATTGATTTGTTTGTCTTTTAATTTTATGCAGTATTTGCGTATTTTCTTGTGCATTTTGGGAAAACTCCATCTCTTATTGTTGTTTAATTAGTTGTTCAATTTCGGCCGGTTGTTCAATTAATTTAACTTCAAAGTTCCAGTTGGTAAGATCAAATCCGTAATTCTTTGATTGAATCAACACAAGTGGAAAGTAGTATAATTCGTTATACTACAGAAAATACACAATCTAGTTTCGAGCAACCACGTTTGTAGGTTTGTTGGCTAGGATTTGGGTCTTTCTAGTTCTTAATGCTGTTAACGGATTAAATCCTATTATTCGACTAGGGTTATTCGTTAATTAGGGATTATTCATAGCGTTCGCATGTCTAGTCTATTATTAAGGAAAGATTAGGTTGGACGAGTTCTCTGAATACTATAACCAATCTATTGCATGAATTAGAAGCTATTTTTGAATCAATGATCAATCCATGAAAACGTTGTGCGAAGAATTACCCTTGACTGAGTATTCATTCTTATAGATTTACTTGTGTTTTCTTTCTTACTTTTATTAACTTATCATTCAAACCCCCCCTCTCTTTACTTTATTTTTGCACTCTTGGTTAACTTGGAATTTATCAATAGTTGTTCCCTGTGGGATCAACCCTTCTCGCCCTATCTACAAGTTAATTTTGTAGTTAGAGGAGTAGGATTTATTTTTGGTGGATTCGACGCCCATCAAAGTTTGGCGCCGTTGCCGGGGATTAACTAACTTGATCTATTTTCCGTGATAATCTAGTTTTAAAAAAAAAATAACAAAAAAATAACAAAAAAAAAGGGTCTTTAATTAGATTAGTCATTAAATAGATGGCCAACTTCTTTCAAGCCACACCATGTGGAGGATTTCTTGGACCACCCAAGAGGCAATATGATCTCTTTTTTGATACATAAGACCAAGGGTGGGGAGATACCCCCAATTTTAGTTATGAAGTTTTGCAATCTGATTTTCACCAATACGAACCATGGCCAAATGCTCCACCACAACAACCACAATCCACTCCAGGTACGTCTCTCGAAGATATTGTAAGATCGTTAGTAATTGACACTCTGCAATTTCAACAGGAGACAAGGTCCGCCTTTCAAAACTTGGAATGCAAGCTAATAGATGTAGCAAATAGGATGGGAGCTCTCATACAAAACATGGAAAGTAAGGTGGAAGTTGGTGTTCAAAACTTGGAAAACAAGATGGAAGACTTGGACAACAATGTGGGAGCTAGCATAGAAATATTGGAGAACAAGGTTGATCAACTAGCTACATCCGTGGCTAAATTGGAATCTTAAGGGACATGCTCCTCACAAGCGTATGGGACAGTAAGGAATGAAATAGAGGATCTTGATACTTTTCACATGGTTGAGAAATTAGAAGGTTCACAACAAGTAAGTGGGGGGGAAAATGTTTCGACGACACTCAAAAAGACATTACCTCCAAAACGCAAGGATCAAGGTGAGTTGCACAACACTTGGCACCCACCAAAGATGAAAGTGATAACCGAAGGTGCTTCTGAGGTTGTGATCCCTCCAAATGTGGGCATCAAAAAGGAAAATACGGTAAATATGGTGCCTACAAAATTAGGTGCTATCACGGTTGAGAACCCTGACAAAGAGTTGATGTGGAGGCTTGGCAAACTTCAATTTTCACCTCCAATTACTTGAACCCACCCTCTCAACGTCCAGCCTAGGACGATAAACAAGGGCGCTTTGTGGGAGGCAACCCAAATTTTTCTTTTGCTTATTAAAAAAAAAATCTATTTTTATACTTTTAATTACTCTTTATTATTGTGTTTTAATTAGTGTTTTATTGTTTTTAGGTGTTGAAAATAAGTGGAAAGTGGAGGCAAAGTTGATACATGATCATAGGGAGACCAACTTAAATCAAACAGATTTGCTCTTTTAATTAGCCGTGATCACGGCTTAATTCAGACCTAGGGATGATTTTCAGAAAATAGGGCGTGATCACACCCTAGTGAAAGAGCACTTCTGTCCAAAAAATTTTTTTTCTCTCCCTGATTTTTTTTCCCTCTTATTTTACCCTTTCTTATTTAAAAAAAAAGTCAAAATCAAAAAACTTTTTGGTCAAAATCACCAACTTCTTCCTCTTCTTCTTCTTCTTCTTCTTCTTCTTCTTCTCTCTCTCTCTCTCTCTCCTACTCAACTTGCAGCCGCTGCACCTCTTTTCCCACCACCGTCATCTTCATTCCCGTTACCTTCACCGCCGCCGGCCGCCGCCCCTTTTCATTCTCTCTCCACCCAGCAGCCCCAACTCCGACCACCGATCATCCTTCGATTACATTCTTAGGTCTCTCGCCGTCGCTACCCACAGCTGCTGCCCAGTTTTTCTCTCTCTCTCCGCCCACGCTCCCCACTGCCGCTCAGTCCTGCCGCTCGATTCCACCCCCACCACTGCTGCCGCGCTACCCAGCGCTTCTCCCACTGCCGCTCAATCCTGCCGCCGTCATTGTCATCTTCCTGTCGCCTTTTCCCAGCTCCACCGCCCGTCACCTCCTCTCTTTCTCCCCGTCGCCTGCTCTAATCCCCATCGCCGCCCTCCTTCTCCCCAGCCCGAAGCCTCCATCTCCAGCCAAGCCACGCACCAAAGACCTCCGGCCACCACCGTCCCACACGGCCACCGCCTCTCTCTTCTTTCCCCTCTTCTCCATTTTTCTCTTTTTATTTTATTTAATATTATTAGTAGTATATCTCTATCTATCTATATATATATATTGTTATTATATATATTTATTTATTATTATTATTAGTAGTATTAGTATATATTATTATTATTATTAGTATTAGTATTATATCTATTATTCTTTATCTATATTATTCTTATTATTATTTTCTATTTGCGCATTCCTCGTCGGTTTCTTTAACTTTATTTTTGTTATTTTGTCAGTGAAATTGTCGAGTGCCAAACAAATCGCATATCGTTCCACCCAATCCCACCTCCGGAGCCATTTGTCAGGGGAGTACTCGTGCCCTCTCTTATTTACTTTTCTTATATCATACATTGAGGACAATGTGTCATTTAAGTGTGGGGGAGGAATTGAACTCGTTCATGTTTGGTTTTCCGTCTTTTATATGCCTCTCTGTGTTTTGAATTGATCCTTAGTGTTACCCCGACTTAAACATGCTCTACTTAATCAAGCTTTAATCATGAATTGTCAATTTTTCTTGAATGATATTTGGTTTTGTTTTGAAATAATGTCGAATAGGGAGTCAAGGAGTCTATGGGGGTTACACTTGAGAAGTGACAACTTATAGGAAAGTTCATGAATTCTTTCACATTAATGCATTGGTTTAAAACATGGGGCTTGGGTGTGAAATATGAGGAAAAAAAAACTTGATATTTTGTGAATTGGTGAATAAGTTTGGCTAGTGGTCACTTTTTGTAGGAACTTGCCGTATTCATACTTGATGTTTATGTTGAACTCAAAAGAAGAGAAATAATTTTGGGGAGATTATATTCAAAAAAAAAAAGCAAAAAGCAAGTAAAAAAAAAGGACCAATTTACTCCGCTAATCACGCAAAAAAAAAAAAGGTGATTATGAGTAGAGCTAATGTTCATCTAGAGGTTGTGACCAACTGAGTAATCGGGCACATTCATCACCAATGTTTTTGTTCGGATAAAAAGGTTGGCTAACACTCTAGACAAGTTAATCACACCAACTGAGTAACCGGGCACATTCATCACCAACGTTTTTGTTCGCGTAAAAAGGTTGGTTGTGGTTGCGATTGGTAAAAAAAAAAAAAAAGAAAAAAAAGAAAAAAAATCAATAAAACTCCCCACTTTATTACTCTTCTAATGAAGGATATGTGAGGTCTTGTATGAATATGGTGATTTCCTCCTTGGAGTTGATTTGCGAAACCAAACTTGTTTGTTAAGAATCGGGGTAAAGAGTGTTAATCCATCATATTAAATGCCTAAAGACTTTTGTTTGAACAAATGCCTAAGTGTGGAGGTGTTTGTGGATGTATCTTGTATGTTGTTCTCTTTTTAAGTTCGCCTACATTTGCTCTTAGACTTCATCAATTTGACATTGCCTTAAGGGTTAGCTTTTCTTGAGAAAAATTGATGACTTGGATTTATTGCATACTTGAGGACAAGCATGGACTAAGTGTGGGGGAATTTGAGAGTATGTTATTTTTACCTAATTTCGGGCCTCAATTATGCTTATTTTGATTAATTTTGGATCTTAAATGGGTTAAAATTTCACAAAAGTTAATTCTTACTTGCCTTAGGTGAAAATTGATGAAAAGGAGCTAAAAATGAGCTAAAAGATGGTAAAAGTGCAGAGGGATGTCGTACAAGGAAGCTGAAAGGCTAAATTTGGAAATAATTGTGTTTATCGAGCAAGGCGTGCTCACGGCTTAAGGGCTGAAAATCCTACGCGGGATTGCAAAAGGAGGATATTGATATGGCAAGAGTTCGATTTGAAAGCAAATTCTCTAGTTGCCTACAACTATTAGGGTTTGCCAAAGAATTATCCTAGCCCTATTAGGATTTTTATTTAGGGTTTGAACCCTATATATACCCGATGGTATCGTATTATTTAGACATCTTGAATTTTCTATCTTTTGTTCAAGTTATTAGTTTTTCTCTTCAGAATTTTCAGCTTTATATTTTTATTCTAGATGTTATTATGTCCATGCGTGACTAAACTATTTCATTCAGTCAAGGAGTAATTCAAGCCAACGTTTTCTTCAAAGATTGTGAGATCTAATTGATTTGTTTGTCTTTTAATTTTATGCAGTATTTGCGTATTTTCTTGTGCATTTTGGGAAAACTCCATCTCTTATTGTTGTTTTGTTAGTTGTTCAATTTCGGCCGGTTGTTCAATTAATTTAACTTCAAAGTTCCAGTTGGTAAGATCAAATCCGTAATTCTTTGATTGAATCAACACAAGTGGAAAGTAGTATAATTCGTTATACTACAGAAAATACACAATCTAGTTTCGAGCAACCACGTTTGTAGGTTTGTTGGCTAGGATTTGGGTCTTTCTAGTTCTTAATGTTGTTAACGGATTAAATCCTATTATTCGACTAGGGTTATTCGTTAATTAGGGATTATTCATAGCGTTCGCATGTCTAGTCTATTATTAAGGAAAGATTAGGTTGGACGAGTTCTCTGAATACTATAACCAATCTATTGCATGAATTAGAAGCTATTTTTGAATCAATGATCAATCCATGAAAACGTTGTGCGAAGAATTACCCTTGACTGAGTATTCATTCTTATAGATTTACTTGTGTTTTCTTTCTTACTTTTATTAACTTATCATTCAAAACCCCCATCTCTTTACTTTATTTTTGCACTCTTGGTTAACTTGGAATTTATCAGTAGTTGTTCCCTGTGGGATCAACCCTTCTCGCCCTATCTACAAGTTAATTTTGTAGTTAGAGGAGTAGGATTTATTTTTGGTGGATTTGACACCCATCATAATACTATTGTTCAATCTTGGTCATCTTCAATTCATATGCTTATAATTATATTCAAAAAGATATTTTATAGAAACCTTTAAATCATACATGTCTAGGTAGCATGGTCACACATATTATGGAGATCATGAGACTTGAACCCATAGTTTTGATCTCACACATTCCAAATTTAATAATCTTTTGAGATATGGCATTGATATATATCTGTATAGACTTGCATGAGTATTAAATACTCTAATAGTTGGATGGTGTCCCCTCTCAAGGGCGATTGATGTAATAGCAATGCACCTAGCTAAGTGTTTGTAGAGAACAAGTTTACCGAATGGCTATGCTGTGAAAAATTCATAAGGAAACCGTACTGGTACATCAGTACTAGAGTGCTTATGATGATGCTTATAATTAGTACTTATAAGTTGAGGTTTTATGGTAACCTTGTGTGTGAATTCATGTGAATTCCCGACCACATGGTGGTCGGTATAGTGTTTATATCAGTTATAGACTACTTATGTCTAGAGGTTTATCAAACAAATAGAGGATCAATTATATTCATCTTAAATGAATGAGTAGATTTCTTATCTCTCGTGACAGCTGGAAAAGAGTTTTCGTAGTTGAAATCACTCAAACACTAAGATAGATTCATAGATACGGATGATATTTAGAAACAGCTAGACTATATATTTTATTCTATGCCTCAATCGAGAGATAACAAATTGATTAAGGACTATATTGACATGGTACTCTTAAGCTAAAGAGTTCACACAAATCATTCATTTGTTGTTTGGACTTCATAGACTTGACATGTCTTTTCTTATGAAACACATAATATTGCCCTAAATTGCTCGCTCTTGGTTAGGAACAACCCGGTATTTTTTGGCTATTAAAGTGAATTAGGGTTTCAATGGCCACAAGAGTCTATGCTCTTAGCATTTTTTGTGGTGTGCAAATGCGGCTCCTCTCTATACTTTGGAGATTTAGGCCTTTTCTTCACACCTTGGGGCATTCTTGACCAAATGTGGTCGAAGTTTGGAGGTCCTCCTTGATCTGACGTGGAGTTCCCATTTGACGTGTGCTGGTGGCTTCTTGTCTTACTAGGATGGAAAATACGTGAGTCTAACTGGAAGCATCTACGGCGAAAACCCTTTGATGCTTAAGTCAGCGTAATAAAAGAAGATGAGGAATTATGGAGAGAGTCAAGTAGAGTTTCGGTATGGGTGTTACCTTGTTGGGGAATTTTTTAGGATTATTTATGGCAGGTTGAGATCTCGGTCAACTCCTTAGGATTAGAGCAGAGTTGGTAAGCCTAGGAATTCCCAGGATAGCCCAGCTAATGTTAACAAAGGACATCCTACCCATACCTGGTGGTTGCAAGGCAGGTATGTCCACTACTAGAGTCAGTAGTGGGTGTTAGGGATGATAGTGATAGGGAACGGATTGTACTTCTAGCTCGATGCATCAAAACCCCACAATCATGCGAACGATGGCGAAGGCATCATTGAGGAGGGGATTGCTTCGAGGAGAGGGATCTCTATCGAGGAGCGCGTTCTCCTCAGCAATGGCAATAAAGGAGAATGTTTGTCATAAGGAAGGCCTTGGTCCGTGTGGACCTAGAAAACAAGTGTGTGACACTTGTCAATCCTAGATTGGCCATCTGGACCCATGTAAAATATCCTGTATCACGATCTATCCTCCCTTCATTAGTTGTGTAGACTCTTATTACTTGTCGTGGGGCATTTTTGTTATTTAACCCCTTTGCAGTTTGCTTTTAGTTATGTGGCCTACAAGTTTTTTTTTTTTTAGCTATATAGCCCTCTTTTTTATTAGAGATACTTGTGACTCAATAATCATAAGTATCATTTAGCTGTTTATTTAACTATCTTTCTAAAATTATATTGCAACCCCTTAAATTATCCATATTTACAAATTGAATTATTTCTTCCTCACATGAGAACACCTTAAAAGTGTTTTGAATAAGGGTTTCTTCACAACCAAAAGCGTTCTTGGTAAGAACATTTCTTCGATGCTAGATATTAAATTTTATCATTGATTTGGTAGTAGGTTGTTGATATTTTACCACAAATGCAACATTTTCATCATGGGTTTCAATGAACATCCATTAATTTGACAACAGGAGTTGAGGTGTGTTTCTGGATTTTTGTGCTATGCTGTTGTGTTCATTTATTCGGTCAGTTAAACAATTCGGATGATCGATCTACTAATCTTTCTTTAAACATCGATCAATCGACAGATTTATTCAGTCGGTTAAATAATGTTGTTGCTCTAACAGGAAAGTTTTAGTTTTCTGTCAAAAGATCAACGAAGCCACTATATGTTGCATGTGTTACCCACCCAAAATGCAAATAGTGGCTTCATTGTTCCAAGTATGAGAAGACAGGGAAATTGATAGTTCGAAAATAAGTAAGTGAGCATACATGTGGCCTAGAACATATGACTAGCCTATATTGCGAGGCATCGACTAATCTCAATCGACCATTTGTAAACTCAAAATTTGTTGAAACTAAAGGAATGACGCCTGAAGCAATTCATTCTTTAGTAGAAGATAAATTAGGATGTTTTGTGAGTTGTTGGAAATGTTTGAGAGGGGGACAACTTACTAAGGATTTTTTGAGAGGATCACTAGAGCATGGGTATGAAGTCCTCGGGGCATATTGTTATATGTTGGAGACGATGAACATGGGAACCAAGACAAAAATGGTGATCGACTCTCAGAACCGGATTAAGTATTTTTTTCCTAGCTTATGGCCAATGCATATGGGAGTTCGTATATATGAGAAAGGTAATTGCCGTTGATGGTTGCTTTTTGAAGAAAAGTACGGTGGTACGTTGCTTGTGGCGAGTGCACAAGATGCTGAGAACTATATTTATCTCATTGCATGGGCAGTGGTTAACTCTGAGAATGACCACTCGTGTGAGTGGTTTCTAAAATAATTAAAAGATATTTGTCCTGACAGCCATGATATATGCATAATGTCAGATAGGCATGTCTCTATCAAGAACACAGTGGAATCCATTTACCCTTAGCACATCATAGATATTGCATGAGGCACCTTACAGAAAACTTGAAGCAAGGGTATAGGTGTAGTGATATATTGAATCTATATTACTCGGCTGCCCAATCTTATACAATTTCTGAGTTCCACGAGCATTTTGATCAAATTCACCACTATGGGAGTAATGTGGATACCTACCTTGAGAAGGATGTTGGTCTCGAGCAATGGAGTAGAGCTTATTTTTCTAGTAACAGGTACAATATTATGACTACCAACATTGGAGAGTCAATTAATTCTAGGATTATTACAAAAAGGGAATTTCCTATATTTGCTCTTTTTGTTGCAACCCAATAGATCATGACAAGATGGTTTAAGGTTCGTTGTGAATATATTGCTGATAAGAAAATGAAATTAGTTCCAAAGAAAGAAGAAGACCTTCGTGAATCTTTGGAAATGTCCTTAGGATTCACTGTTCGACAACTCAATGCGCATGAGTACTCTATACGTGGCCACGGTACAGATGTTATTGTTAATCTTCATAGTAATATGTCACCTACAAAAGGTTTGATATCAAATTTATCCCATGCCCTCATGCGTTGGCTGCTATTAGACATCATAATCCGCCTAATTTTGGTGAGAAGATATACACATTCTGCTCCCTAAGATACACAAACAAAGAGTTCTTGCATGCTTATGCGGAAATAATTTACCCTGTTGATCTGGAGAAAAAGTGGTGGTACTTGATTCTGTCGCTTCAATGATTATTAAACCTCCATATGTGAAGCCCAAAAAGGGTAGCAAAAGAGTCAAGAGGTTTCGAGGTGAGGTACGTCAGAAGAAGATTAACAAGTGCTCAAAATGCAATACTCCTGAACACAAAAGAAGAACTTGCAAAAAAGAGAGTGAAGACAACAAGTGCTCAAATGACGACATAAAGGAACTTGCTTTGTAATTATGTTGTCTGTGTTTTGTAATAACGTATCCAAATTTGTATGCTTATGTAGGAACTTGTTTTGTTTTCTTTGTTCAAATGTGCTATTTGGTATCCAAAAATGTGTGAAGATGCTTTCAGGGGCATGTGTTTATTAGAAAATTATGTTGGCTACTCCGGACCAAGAAATCGTTTTCACGATCTCCATGATTGGTCCACCGAACAAATGTGACATTACAAAATTGGTGTAGCGATTTACATGATCAGTAGATCGATTCCCGATTACAACCTGTTTGTTCCCATTTTGGACCAACCATATGTGTATTCACAATCATCGGTTGGACGATTTAATATACCAGTCATCACCATAGATAGTCGATCACTCAATTGATCAGTTCTGTGGAATCACGTGAAAGTTGTCATTCACGTGGTAGCTAGCATTTATGTTTAAAGTTGCCATTCACGTGAAAGATGAACTCTTTAGTGTCCGTACATGAGGCAAAGTTACCATTCACATGAAAGCTAGTATATCGACCTAACGGTAACAGTTATCTGTTGATCGATACGCCTTTAGGTTATGATAAATGACATTTATTTTCTACTAACAAAAATTGACAACTACCACCTAACAACAACCATATTTAAAATACCTCACTAACCTTTCTAAACAATTATAAATAGAAACTTAACCACAATGTGCCCTAACCCTAAATTGAAAACTCTCTCTATATACTTTATACTCTTCATTCTTATCTTATTGAAAACTCTCTTTATGGAGGCACGATACACATCACGGTTATCTACTGGAGGGCATATGAACGCTTGGTGTGCTTTCAAAGTTGAACCCTTCTAGGGATATGGAGGCATAAGGTCATCTCCATGTAGGACGTGCGAATATGATATTATTCATTCAAGTGATTCGGAGGTATATGTTCTAACTCGTTTGTTGAACACATCAATCTCACTTGTTTCTAGCGAATTAGTCAGACGATACGGTGTATCACTCAAAATGATACTTTTCCACATAGCATACTATTGGGGATGTGCCAGTGCACACAATTGCACAAGTAATAAATGATGAGTAGAGTGTCGATCCCACAGGGATTGTGATTTGACCTGAGAAAGTGACTTGTGTTACTTAGCTAAAGTGACCGATTATAGAGTGGATTTTTCTAAATTAAAACTAATGTCAAATTAAATACTAAAGATATTAATTTTCTAATTGCAATTTAAAGGTGTAACAAAAATTCAATATAACTAAACTCAAGTGCAAGGTAGGTTCATTAACCCTAATTCCTATTCCATTCCAATTCCTAGATTAAATGATTTCATTATTGTGTGAAGCAAGGACCCAATATCCATAATCTTTCTCAAACATCATAGAATTGTCTCATACAACCCTCTCTAGGCCTAAAATTAACCAGTTCTCACTCAATCAATCCAAGCACTACAAAGTATTTGCATAAGATTCGACACCACCTTAACGCTCAATTAGTATTAAACCAATTTTCATTCAATTTTAATATCAATTCATCTTGTTTAATCAAAGCAACAATCATGAATCATCTCTCGACCTCATCATAGATTCTCAATTTCAATAATTAGGGGCGATCAAACCTTAATCAAGCATTAGGATCATTAAACAAGATCTGCACATAAAGCACAAGAAATCATTCACATCCTATGGAATTTCATAGAATAGGGAATAGGAAAATTACACCATTCCTTACACTTGACAAACAGATTAGTTATGATGAATTTAAAAACAAGAATTAAGTATGAAAAAGAGTTCACAAAGGGGAAAAAATAAAACTAGATTGGTGGAGAATCCAGGTATGAAACTCCCTCCAATGGTGTTCTTGTCTCCGTCTTCAATACTCTTCGATCTTCCTCTCCAAAAGATAAAAATTAGATAAAAATTGAAGAGAGCATTTTTTTTTTCTAATGTCTAAACCCTAGAAAAAGCCTTCCTCCTCAATTGTGTGCCTTCATCTAGACTTAAAAAGGGTGGAAAATAGCCTAGAGCCTCTTTCCTAATCAGAGTCCTAATTGAACAAGGAGAGTCTTTAACTATTGTCGTGGACTTTGCGTAAGTACACAAAATAATGTGCGTACAAACGCATACTTATAGATTCATACGAAAGCTTGAATAGGCAAAAATACGTGATAAGTCTGATGAAAACATCAAAATCAAGTACTAGTACGGACTTATCACATACAAATAGTTATTTTGAGAGTTAAGCTTGTTACATTTCTACTAACGGACAAGGCACTTGGTTGAACAATCTAAGGTGTCTTCAAGAAAATTGGCTTTCTCTCACCAATCTTGCTTGGTTTCCAATGAATTGGTCGGTCGATGCATGGAATTATTAAGAATGACACTTTTCCAAATAGCTTAACTTTAGTTAGTCTTTGAAGTTCTCTAGTTTAGTGAACTCATCACACACCATTTTCGTCAAGCCAATACTCAGATTTGGTCTCCGTCTAGTCTTCTTGGGTTGCATGACAGTGGCCAAATAAATGCACTGGTTGATTGTAGAATGCGATGAGCTTTCTAAATTTAAGTTGTTTGGCCTTGTAAATACTTATTTATTAAAGTAAGAAAGAGCAAAAAGAAATAAAATACTAAAAATACACAAGTACACGGCTAGGGTTTTTTTTTTTAGAAAATGGGCCTCCTTCAACCGATCTTGCTTGGTTTCCAACAAATCAGTCAGTCGATGCACGGAGTCATTCAAGATGATACTTTTCCAAATAGCTTAATTGTAGTTACTCTTTAAGGTTATCTATCTGACTGAACTTATCATGCACCATTTTTGTCAACCTAACGCATCTATTTGGTCATCGTCTTATCAATTTGGGTTGCATGACGATGGCCAAATTTACTCATTAGTTTATTGAAATAGAGCTTGATATGTTGTCTCTATTCTATAATTCGATGAGCTTTCTACATTTAAGTTGTTTGGCCTTCTAAATACTTATATATTAAAGGAAGAAAGAGCAAAAAGAAATAAAATACTAAAAATACACAAGTACACGGCTAGGGTTTTTTTTTTTAGAAAATGGGCCTCCTTCAACCGATCTTGCTTGGTTTCCAACAAATCAGTCAGTCGATGCACGGAGTCATTCAAGATGATACTTTTCCAAATAGCTTAATTGTAGTTACTCTTTAAGGTTATCTATCTGACTGAACTTATCATGCACCATTTTTGTCAACCTAACGCATCTATTTGGTCATCGTCTTATCAATTTGGGTTGCATGACGATGGCCAAATTTACTCATTAGTTTATTGAAATAGAGCTTGATATGTTGTCTCTATTCTATAATTCGATGAGCTTTCTACATTTAAGTTGTTTGGCCTTCTAAATACTTATATATTAAAGGAAGAAAGAACTAAAAGAAATAAAATATTGAAAATACACAAGTATACAGCTAAGGTTTCTTCCAAAAAATTGGCCTCCTCCCACCGATCTCACTTGGTATCCAACTAATCAGTCAGTTGAGTTACGGAGTCGTTCAGAACAACACATTTTGAAATAGTTTAATTGTAGTTACTCTTTAAGGTTCTCTAGATGACTGAACTCATCATACACTATTTCTGTCATCCTAACGCATCTATTTGGTCACTATCTTGTCAATTTAGGTTACACGAGGGTGGCCAAATAGATGTATTCGTTGATTGAAATGGAGCTTGATGCGTTGTCTCGGTTCTATAATCCGATGAGCTTTCAACATTTAAGCTATTTGGCCTTCTAAATACTTATATATCAAAGTAAGAGCGAGCTACAATACGATAAATAAGTAGTCAAGTGATTTGCACATGATCGGTAGACCGACTGAGATATCAGTCCGACCGATACAAGTCAATACGGCAAATAAGTGAAATATTTAAGATGCACAAGAATACAGTCTGGGCTCCTTTCGGATAATGGCCATAATAGTTTGATGATTTGCATATGGACGTTTGACAGGTAGAGATATCAGTTAGACCGATACCAGTCAATACAGCAAATAAGTAAAAAATTTAAGATGAACGAGAATACGATCTAGGTGTCTTCAGGATAATAGTTGTAGTAGGTTGTTCATTTGCACATGGTCGGTGGACCGATAAAGATATCAGTCTAACTAATACTCATCAATATAGTAAATAAGTAAAATATTTAAGATGTACAAGAATACGGTCTGGGCGACTTCCGGATGACAGCAGTAATAGTTTGATGATTTGCATATGGTCGGTAGACCAATAGAGATATCGGTTAGATCGGTACCTGTTAATACGAAAAATAAGTAAAATATTTAAGATGAACAAGAATACCATCTAGGTGTCTTCTGGATGATGGCCATAATAGTTTGATGATTTGCACACGGTCAATGGACAGATAGAGCTATCGGTCAGACCGATTCCTTTCAAATTCTATTTGTTTTTATTAAAAATAATGATTTTTTTTCATCGTATCATATATTACTAACCATATTCTGTATAAATTCTATCATATAAACATTATATCACATATTACAAAAAAAAAAAAATTGAGTAATTAGATTGCCTAAGAATGAATGTCATAATTAGTTTTGAAATTATATGTGGGAACAACTTACCAAATTCTTCCATCTTAGATGATCATTGCATCTATCTGATCACCATCTTGCTACCCAAGTCGATGTTTGACTTCTCAGACATTTGGTTAAGTTTCACTATGTTGTCACTATCAATCACTACAAACAGAATGAGAGAATTTTGACTTGGGTTGCCATATGGTGATCAAAAAGATTCGTTAGTTGATAAAATTGGAGCTTAATGAGTTCTCCCTTCTATTTAAACCGATCATCTTGCTACTTTTAAGTTTTTTGGCTATCTAAATACTCAATTAACAAAGTAAGATAGGGTTACAATTAAAAATAAGTAAAATATTTAAGATACACGAGAATACGATTAGGGTGTCTTTCGGATGATGGGTGTAATAGGTTGTTGATTTGCTCATGATCGCTGGACCGATAGATATATCTGTTCAACCGATACAGTTAATAAGACTAATGAGTCAAATATTTAACATGCGTAAGAATATGGTCAAGGTGACTTCCCAATGACGGCTGTAGTAGGTTGTTGATTTGCACATGGTCGGTAGACTGATACGATAATCTGTCCAACCGATACCTTTCAATACGGAAAACAAGTAAACTATTTAAGATTCACAAGAATGCAATTTGGGCATCTTCTAGATGACGGACGTAATAGTTTGATGATTAGCACATGGTCGGTGGACTGATAGAGATATTTGTTTGATCGATACCCATTAGGCTCAAATTCTTTTGACCGTTTGGTTTGACAAAAAATAGTCGTTAGGCTCAAATTCTTTCAACAGTTAATAACACCTACCTTTATATATATCTCACAAAACTCATATAGTTGAGGAACACAGTACATACATATGAAATGGCATCAACTTCTTCTTCTAGTGTTTCCGGCATGAAATATAGGAAGGAAAATTGTTAAAAATTGGGTTGTGGTAGTAAAACCACCATAATGGTTTCAGAGTCATCAAAGAACCCCAACAAACTATATTACCATTGCCTAGAGCAGAGGTTCTCACATTGTTGCCTACCATTCAATGCAGATGACGAACGCGAAGATTTGCATGGGAGAAACATGCGCCAAGAACAAGAAGCAAAAAGCTCCACAAATACAAAATTCGGTCCAACTCAACTTGAAAATTGTATCATTGTTCATAAGCTTGTAGTTTTAAACCTTGTGTTACTAGCCATGTACTTGATATCACAAATTGTTTTCACTTTTATAATGTAAATTAGCTAAACTTTACCATGTATCGTTAATGTAATGTCATCGTCGTCAAGTAACTCTCACAATACATATGTACACTACCTGATCATCATTCAAAATGACGGCCTGGTTTGGTCTAACAATCTAAGTATTTGTTACTCAATCGGCCAGTCGCTAACTGGGACCATGCAATCAAACACTTGGTAAATAATTGTATGGAAAATAACAGGTCAATTTTCAAAATAATATGTCCACAACTTACAAACCAACATATATCTGCATGTATGTTCACATTCAAAATATGCTAGCAAAATCCACACATTCAACTAAAAGTCATAGATCCAACTAACATGCCTCCAATTCCTTTCAACCTGAGAATCTTGAGCTGGAATATGAGATGTATTTTTAGGTGTTCCATTTTGTTGCATGATATCTAGATAGTTGCGGATTCCATGGATATCATCATGTAATGCATGTATCATCTCCATCATATGATCCACCCATTGCACTAACTCTACATAACTCAATGAATGTTGACCTAACAGACGTGGATGGTCCCCGGCATTATATTATTTTTGATGTCGAGCATTCTCTTATGTACTTGGTAGGTCATCTTCGTTTACCTCTTGGGCATCCTCCTTGGGTCCACCCTTATCCATAACTTGATACTTATCATCTAGATGTTCGACCATTTCCATTCGAACTAGCATTACAAAGCCAACTTTTTCACATTCTATTAATGGCATCTCTTTAGGAATGATCAAATTTATGATATGGGCAATATATGTAACATAGCCTCAGAACACAATATTTCCATCATTCGCTTTGGCCTGACGAGATACATGATTGATAAACAGCAACGTACCATTTAGATGATGCCCCGTATGCATGGCCCATAGCACCAACAACTCACTCATGTTAACCTTTGAATCAATACTCAAAACTCGATGGATATATTGCAATGAAAAGTTATGTAATTTGGTCGAGTGGGCCGTTTGCCCTCTATAATGTTCGTTTATCTCAGTTATTGTTTGCCACATATGACTATTTAATGTATGCTCCGACTTTTTGATTATTCCACCTTTCAGGAATCTAAACGAATCCATTAGTTCATTGAACGTCATAAGGATACACTTATTCATTAGCTGAAATTCTACAACATCAACCCCTTTTATACCCTTAGATACCTCAAGAGAGCTCATGAACTCCAATGTCAAGTCGGGATACGTTTTCTCATCGATATGGATGAAATTCTCCCACCCAGTTGCTCGTATGTAGTCCATGACTTCATCATAGTAGCCTAGCATGTGGAGGCATTCCTCATCCAAATATTTAGAGGCCTCAATCTTCCGATTCAACAATATAATATAATGATTCAGTTGTGCCTTGTTGTCTATCTTCAAGTAAGTTGGGATCTTAGGTTCATCGGGTTCATAATTTGTGACATTTTGACTTGGTCGGAACCAAGAACTTGTGTGAGAGGACTCGGGCACATGTTCCTTTTGACTCTTCAAACCCATATATAAACTTTCAAATCCTTGATTTCAAATGAAATCATCGATCACTTTGTGTACCTTTGTTGTTTGAGATTTTTGTTGAGCTTCTTTGCGTACCAAAGTCACTTAGGACTTTCCTCAAACACCTTGTGAACCTTTGTGGTTTTAGTCAGGCGTTGAATACCTTGCGTACCCATCAAATAGTTTTAGCCAAACATTGACCACCCAACAAGCTTGACTAATCCTAGAACGGATTGATATCGATAACATTAATTAGTTAGTTGATTGATAGTTGTTGCACGGTGTGTCTTAGATAGAGAGAGAGCTAGAATCTTTTTTCTAGGGAGAGAATGAGATTAAATTTAAATGAACGAGTAGATGTACATAAACAAATAAATAATATCGTTATTGGCTAAACTATTAGTAATAAGGATTCATTGGTTGGTCAATGAATATTATCTGTTTGTCAATCATATAGAACCATATATTTTGGACAACACATGCAATCATAGATTGTGAGCAACAAATTGTTCGACTGATATTGAACATCGTTCGACCAATAGAACAAACCATAGATTCTGGATAACATATGCAATCGTAGATTCTGAGCAACAAATCATTTGACCGATACAACAAACCATGGATTCTGAACAACTTATGCAACCATAAATTCTAAGCAACAAATCATTCAACCGGTAAGGAAAATTGTTCGACCAACTAACCAAGGGTACTGGACAGCACATACAACCATAGGTTCTGAGCAACAAATCATTCGATCGATACAACATATCATTTGACCTACACAACAAACCATAGGTTCTAGACAACATGTGAACTCATAGATTCTAAGCAATAAATCGTTTGACCAATACAACAAACTATAGGTTCTGGATAACACATGTAATCATAGATTATGAGCAACAAATCATTCCACCGATATAGAAAATCGTTCGACAGATACAACAGACGATAGATTCTGGACAACATATGCACTCATAGATTTCGAGTAACAAATCGCTCGACCAATACAACAAACCATAGATTCTGGACAACACATGCATAGATTCTAATTAATAAATCATTCGACCAGTACATAAAATTGTTCGACCTATAAAACAAAACCATCGCTCATGTACACTAGATTGAAGCAGTCCCAAGCTATACATCATTACACATCATAAAATTAAAATAAAATAAACTTTCCCAAAACCAAATCATGCTTCTACATAATTTAATCAGCAACAACCATGTGATCCATCGCTCCAATGAAAAGCTCCACATACATTCTTGTTCAAAAAGCAGTAGTTTTTTTGTCATTCAACAGCTCGACCGAGGTATTGGTGTGTTCAAATTCGAGGAATTTCAATGCATATATACCACAATCCCCACTACATAAAACACAAAAAGTACATTACGATAACCTCAAAATAAAATTTGGGAGTCAAGGATAATAAGAACAATTTTTAAATACATACCCTCCATAGTTATGTGAACAAGTCTAATCCCATTTTCACTCAAACAAATCTTGATTTAGATAGTGAAATCTACCACATTTCTCCAACACCTTCGGAAATATGTAACACTGACCATGCATTGCCATCACCATGTCCTTCGCATTGTGACAACTACGACTGCAATCAAGAACTTCATCTGACCCCTTCTCTATGTGGCACACAACCCCAATCCAATGATTCTTATTCATGTTGATAACACCGTATTTTCAAACAATTCAACCAAGGACTGGCATTAACCGGCAACCTCCCATCATGATAGTCAATTAATAAACTAGAGGTCTAGGATTTTGCAAGGCCTTTCTCTAAAGTATCATTATCAATATGACCATCGTGGTGGATGGTACCAACTTTTTTTGTGATAATAAGATTAAAGACCTTCTCCCACGACGATGATGGGTAAGTTGAAAATATGGTATCCACAAAACAACAATCCTATGCATATACGTGTGGATAATTCCATTGTCTAATCCTCATTAGATCTAATGGCTTGCCAAGATGATGCACCAATATGAATGAATAACTTATAAGAAAATGTGTTTAAAAGCACAAAGACTTTGATAGAGATATATTAAATATATATATATATATATAGGTGTGTTTAGTAAACTTACATGACCAACAAGCCAGTTATTTTTGTCCACAGAATCTTAAAATATTTCCAACCCATATCGACAGCCATCTGACCGTATATTGATAATTTTTGTGTTTCTGCCTTGTTGTACCAATCTTGAAAGGCCATCAATACTCCGTCACCCACAGGGATGAACATATCAACATTAATCACAAGTGCCTTTTCAATTATTTCATTTTTCTTTACTTTCTTTCCCTTCTTGTTACCAAGGATAAATGGAGACAACATGTATTTGCTTTTTTTTTTTTAGTCCTAAGTGTTCTTTTTCCATCATTACCCATTTCCTCTGGGTCAACATCTATCTATGCAAGTTCTAAACCTGTATCTGAAGCTTGAATACCTGCATCCACAACACCTGCTTCTACATGTACTTTTTTATTAATTATCTCAATCTCTTGCTCGATCTTATCGAGCTGCTCCTTTATGAATTCAGAAACAAAGTTAATCTTCTTCTCCATCCCTTTGAATAGTTCAATTATATTCTCACGATGCGCACAAGAAGGCATAGAAGAAGATGGTGGAACGGTAGGTGTGCTAACATGTGCTTAATACAATATTTGTACTATCTTCTCCGTACCTTTCACTTATACAACTAACTTCTCATGATGCATAGAAGAAGATGGTGGAACGGCAGGTGTGCTGGCATGAGCACCTTGGGGAGATGCCACTCGTGCTTCAGATGTATCATTAGTCTCGTCATCCTTAGCCTAGTATTTTATCTCCCTCATAATATCATGCGGGTCAGCTCTGTTTCTAAGCTCTGTGACTCCATTCAAATCACGAGTTAGTTGATCATCAAGGCGTGCATTAGCTACATCATCTAATTCTGATAAATTAGTGATGTATGGCACCTCCATCTCCCTTGCAGTAGGCCGTAATAAAGGACACACAACCTGAAATAGACATATGCAAACCAATGTAAAAAGAGCTGCAAAATAGCAATAACATTTACATATCTTAAAAACTTATACCATATTTTTTTGTTGACTCATCTATAGCATCGTAATCCCAAATGCTTCATTTCTTCGTATGCCATTTCGTCATTCTCGGAAGTGGCAGTAGTTGTTCTCTTTCTTCATCGTATTAATCCCTGTATAGTTCTCCAATTACAGGGATTGTCTCTTACATGAACACCTAAATGCACATGAACAAACAAATCCATGAATTGTATATACATAATACACTAACAATAAATGAACAAAATTGAATTCATAATACACACAAGTTATTACCAGTAAGGCCCATGGAAAGCCAAAAATACTGTAAGTTGCATCAGTTTTGTTACCATCTTTGGCCCATTTCTTATATATTTGAACCATATTTATTCCGTGAATACCCTCTATTGTCTTCTGGAATGCTATCCTCCCCCACGGGTATGAGTTGAAGAATTTGATATTATCGGCAAACAACAAGTATTCATAGTTGATGGCTTTGGGGTCCTCTCTTGCCAAAAGACCAACATGCACAAACCATACAAGAAATATCTAGAAATTTTCCAGAGCAGCAAAATCATCATCCTTCAAACTTTTTAATAAATCAATGAAATTAAGTGTCCTCCTTGCACCATAAACAACCTTGTCCAAGAACCTTTGTGCATTCTTGGATGATTTCTTACTTTGTATCTCCTCATCCGAAGGTAATGGACTACCATTAAGTTTCGTGATAAATACAAACTCCTGCAAACCGAACCTCAAAGGATTGTTGTTCACAACAAATCACAACTTCGAGCATATTTCTATATACACCTTATAAAGCAACAAATAATGTAGGAGCTGCCCCAAAAAGGTCCTATTCTAGTGCTCCGGGAGGCTTAGGAAATGCTGAATTAATAGTCTTAAAATCTTTCTCTAGCACCATCTATGTCACTCAGAGTATTATTCACTATTCTATAAAATCGTTCCATGTAAACTAGCACAGTCAACCTTTCAAGATGCATAACTTGATTTAACTCATCCAGAAAAATTCTCAATCAATAACTATTTAAATTTATACATGCCAGGCCACTCTCGGCTACTTGATCATCACCACGACCCGCATTTTCAATTTCTGGTATTAACAACAAACAAAGGAATATGTATACAAATTATAGAGTAACAACAAAAGCTTTTAGTTAATATTGTAAAAAGCATTAAAATAAAAAATTACCTCATCATCACCAACACAACTCCGTAATTCAGGTGCCATTTCTTGTTCTCCTGTCGTTTGTTTCGAAACCTTCTGCTTCAGCACATTGATATCTTTAACAAGGCCAAGAATTAGAATTTGTAATGCTTTAGCTATTTCTTCATCATTCCAAGGTGACATTGCGTCTAGGTCCATTTGCGGAAAAAAAATTCGTAACCTCAAGCGATCGACCAAAATTGGGTTTTTTGGTATTTCTGAGTAACAAAAAATTGCAAAGTTAGGATTTTTGTGAACTAAATGGTGTTGCGATAAGAGAAAGGAAAAAAGGAGAAGGAAGATAAACCGTCACTTCGGTGGTAGTTGGAATAAGAAATGTCTACTTTCTATAATGCACGAACACGAACATGACACGACACGGACAAGGTAATATCGAAAATCTCAAAATTTTAGGACACGACATGGGTCTGACACGACTATTAAAAAATATATTATATTATATTATATATATTTATAATTTATTAAATTAAAATATATGATAGAGAAATAGTAATGTTCATCATTAAAACAAGCATCTCTTAAAATAAAATACATGATTAAAATAGAATAAATCCATCATCATTCAAATATCCAAATACAAGTAAAAGAGTTAACACAAATTATAAAATACAATTGTCTAATCATCCAAATTTGTTATGACATCATGATCATTATAAGGTTCTTCGATACCGGCTTTATCCAAAAATAAAACAGACTCCAGTTTTGGTTCATCAAGGAAGAGATTTGCAATCTCTAGAATACCAACATCATCCATGGACTCAAATGCATCTGTGACGACCCGAAACCCTAGGCTAGTTATAGAGAAATGCTACAAATACTTGTAATATAGTAAGCTGAAAATTTTTGTAAAAGTCATTTATTAAACATAGCAAAATACCAAGTACATGACAATAGTCCTAAATACATAATACGACTACATAGACTCGTCTATCACTTCTTCTAGCCAAAAGCTCCAAATCGCCTCTCGCTATCCTCCTCGTTGATAACCTCATGCTCATGTCCGGCTAAAACATTAGATATTTAACGACGTCAACAATCATGTTGAGTAGTAATTTCACTTAACACATAAGGTGCGCGTGTGTGACTTGAACATACATATTTTCACATACTTGCATCAATATAAACCATATAAAATTTCAGATTCATAAGAATCATAAATTGCACATTTTTCTACCGTTTTCGCCTCGACGGGCGACTACCTTATCTCGCCGTGCCGTAATTCAATTCCAACCATTACTCCCACCCAACCCGACACTCCAGTGGTCATATCCCGGGCATATACCGAATTTCCTACGACTCACTTCAGTACATGGAACACTCCGTCCATGCAAGGTGGGATTAGGCAACGATGGATGGCGAGAACGTTTAAGACCGGCAAGCCCGTTGCCGCCCGGCCGAACTCAGCCCCATCCACCCCTATCACGTTTTTGGGCCCATATACACACAATATCAACACATTTGAATCACAATATCAACACAAAACAAGCTGTTTCAGCTGGTTGTTGCACAGTTTCCAGCATAGCGTAACACAATTTTCAGTTTTGCACAATCGACATTTACGAAGGCGAACAGAAGTTTGTAGCTTTCAAACCACTCAATTTCCCCCTTGAAACTTCTACACCTATGTGCCCAAGGTTGTAAAATAGACTTTTAGTTGGAAAAATGTCGAAATTTCAGCTTACGAGACCTGGAATTACCAGACTGCGACGCTAAACGTTTTCACGCGCAACCGCTGAAATTTCCAGTTTTCGTAACCCAAACCTCCGGATTTTAAAAACCTGTTTCTACAGCTTATTTTACACTGAATTTGAAGTATATAAATCAGGTTTTTGGTTGGAAATTTTCGGGTTTTCCAGCCGTGCAAAAATCGAACTTTTCAGCTTTGGAAACAAGAGGTTCTGTATGAACAGTAATTTCAGTTTTGAGAACAACTCCAATTTTCAGTTTTAAACACTGAATTTGCAACTTCTAACACATGAATAAAACCATAAACACATATATAAACCCTAGACAAGCATAAACCCTAAATTATTAGCACATAAATCCATCAAAATGTTCAAATTTTCAGCACACTCATTCATGAACACATATCATACACTTAACTAATCTATCATGAAATTCCTTAGGACTAAGATAGTAACCAACTTGTGGTTACATCCCATGTCCTAATAGGGAAATAATATGCTAATGTTATAAGAAAACTAACTCATGTCTTAAGAGAAATCACTACCTTCTTCTAAAGGGTTTTCTTCTTTTCTTTCTAGGTTTAGAAACAAAGTAGTGCAAGAAGGAGAAAAGGTGAGTTTGTGGGGTAATATGAACCAAAAAGAGGGAGATATGGGAGTGTGTTTGGCCGGCTGCTTGTGTGTGTGAGTGTGTGGTGTTTTGTATTTTCTTGCACTTTTAGTTACTTATACTAATGTTAGAAGAAATGGAAGAAATAGGATTAAAATAGGATTAAGTCTTAATCTAATGATTCCTTCTTTCCAACTCAATACCCAACTATGAGGTCTAAGGGTGCTTAGTGGTGGTCTATAAGTGCTTAGTGGTAGTCTAAGTAATCCTTGACCATACATGTATGCATTCATCTAGAAATGTTTGTCCAAGTGTAGGTACAAGTGTATGTGTAGAAGAATTGAGAATAAGATTAGTATATACTAAGTAATTAAAATATATATGTATATATTCAGAAAAATTTCGTCCACCCCTCTTTATTTTTCTGAAAACTTGTAGGTTTTTTTCTTATTTTATGTATAATTAGGCATAATAGGGAAGAAAAATGTCTAGGGGTCGAAAATGCAATTTATCCATTCTTTAGGGGTTTTTTCCGAAAATCTTCTAAATCTTATTACACAAACTGAGCATATACATATCTATATGTGTATACATATATTTTCATGAATTATATAGTTTATATGATGCTTAACTAGGACAAGAACTAATCCTAACTTGTACATTTGCGAAAAACGAACATGAGACACAAAGTATTAACATTATGAAAACATATACCTATAAATATAAAATAAACACATATAATTATATCTATACATAATGGGAGTGAGAATACGGGTCCTTACAGCATCACCACCCACATCCGACATTTTGGTTTCACCTTGCATATATTGTAGAGTCTTTCTTGACAAAAGTCGAAGATTACTATGCACAAAAACCAAATCTCAAGCACATTGTGGAGTGATTTGATTCCTCCTTGTTGAGTGTATAAATGCATAAGTACACCAATTTCTTTCACAACAAAGAAGATGAAGAAACATGACCAAGTAACCTCATGGAAATACTTTGAAGATTTGGATTTGATGAGCAATGAAATAACCACCATTTAATGGGATCCATCTCTTATCTATCACGTAAAGAATCTTCATCAGCAAAATCATCAAGGCATCCAAAGAACTTTGCAAGCTCAATCTTAACTTCCCAATGTGCTTCTTCATTTGGGAAAAGGCGCTTCAAACATATTTTTCGAATTTTAGAAATTTCTAGATCACTTTGGGGTAGAGAGAGATTTGGATGTCGACTTTGCTATTCCTTTGTTGAACACCTGTCAAAATTAAAATAACCATTATAAGTATAACTTAAAAATAAGTTAAACTAAAATGTTTAATATGATTGAAATATAAAATTGATTACCTTAGGTTCAAAGAATGAGCTAAGCAATATAAAAGAGTGCTTCATCTATCCTCCAACACTTTATGCACAACACGCCAAAAATTTGAATCCTCATGATCATTTTTTTTCTCATGTTTATATATAGCTGCTTTCACTTGTCATATCATAGCATCCCACATTTCATAAATCAAATGAAAACAAGGCTTATCTGTATCATATGCTCTAAGCATTTCATAGATAGGTTCTGTGAAAGTAAGAATATAATCAACGGAATCCCACCACAAATCATCCAACAATTTCTCTTTGACAATTCTTGCTTTAGCAACATCATCATCATGATGACAAGTCCATTGCTCACTAGTAACCATAGTTGCAACTGTTTTTGTATAAGCTTAAATTGTTTCAACATAACTATGATAAAAGCAAAGCGAGTTTCAGCAACAACAAGTACATTCAGCTTTGAGAACTCATTAAACATTCAAGCCTCATGGAATGATTCATAATAAAATTACGAATCATAGTAGTTGATCCAGCAATCTCAATAATCCAAGGGCGTTCTTCATATGTGATTTCATTTGCCTTAATTTTTTTTTGCATCACAAATATTTTTCAAAGCAAGATTAAGGGTATGCACAACACGTGGTGTCCAAAAAACATTGGGGTATGTTTGTTCAACCAACAACCCAGTAGCTTTATAAACAGGACCATTATCAGTGATTATTTGAACTATATTAGAAACCCCAACGTCAACCATCACTTCCTTTATCAAATTCAAGATCAACCATTTATCTTTGTATCCCCCCTCACAATTAACAATTCGAACGAACATTGTGCCACCTTCATTTATAGCCATAAAATTAATCAATGGCCTTCTTTGAGGATCTATCCACCCATCACATACAAGAGTCACGCCTTTACTTTTCCATGTACTTTTAGTATATTCAAGAAAATTCTCAACATTAGCTTTCTCTTTTTGCAACAATTTTTGTCTTTAGAGCATTATAATTTGGTTGGACATAACCTGCAATGTAATTATTTGTAGCAAAGGAGAAGGCTCTTATATAGTAAGGATTTCGAGCAAGGTTAAAAGGAAGCTCCCCTGAAAATAATATTCTTGCTAATTCACTATCCAATTGTTCTCTAGTTTGAACGTTGAATGATTTTTCTAAGGCACTATCACCCCCAGCTATTCTATTTTTATGCTCATAACCTTCTTGTCTAAAAGATGAGAAGTTGATTGCATCCATAGATACAAAATGAGAAGATGATTGGCTAAAACTTGAGATTGAGTAAGGCAAATGAACCATTTTTGGTTGATCCCTCTCTCTTCTTTGAGTAGCTTCATCTTCTAATCTTTTCATTTGATTTATTTGACCGACTTTTGAACATCCTTTAATCCCATATCCCACAATTTTAAGCAAATGTGCCTTCACTCTAGAATACGAACCTTTATATGTTACCTTGCAAAAGTTACACGTGAAAGGAAGATTTCCACCACCTTCATTGGTCTTTCCTTGTTTTTTCACATACCTCCATAATGGGCGAACATCTTGAGATGGACATTCATCATCCTTGTTATAGCTTGCATTATCAAAATCCATGACTCAATTTTAGAAGAAAACTATGACAAATAAGTTACAAAATATAAATTATTAGATGACCATAAAGGCATGAACATAAATTTAAAGTCATGAACAACTTAATGAACAAAAATTGCAATTCAAAATCATGAACATAAAGCATTACTTATTTCAAGCAATTCAAAGTTCAAAAAGCATTACTCAATTAGTCAACTACTCAATTAGTTCAAAATAGCAATAATCACTATGCCTATCTTCTTCTCCATAATTATAACTCCATATTTACACATACAATCAACTCCAAAATAAAACAAAACTTTAGAATAAAAGTTCAAGAAAGAACTCAAATACCAATTTCTTAGTTATGGTTTAATTTGAGGCTTTAAACTTTGAGATTTGAATCAAAAAACAACAATAATTACTATACCTGTCTTCTTTTCCATAATTATAAGGGCGAGTTATGTTTACCTCCCTTGAGGTATACCCTATTTAAAATAAAATCCCGACCTAGGAGAAATTATAATTACCCCCTTGAATTGAGGGGGTAATTACAAATCACACCTAAAAAAAATGAACTTCCAAAATTACCCTTCTGGAAGTAAGGATAGGTGTGAAGCCCCAAAAATGGCCTTTCTTTATCAGTCTTTCTTTTTTTGAATTTTCTTTTATTTTCTCTTTTCCTTATTATTATTATTATTATTATTATTATCAAATTCCATCCCCCTCTCCTCTCTCTCTCTCTCTCTGTCCCCCCTGAATAGTTGGTACGCCGGAGGTGGCGGACAGCCGACGAACAAGCCTCTCCGTCTCAATCTCTCCCCCCTCTCCCTTCTCAATCCCTCAATCTCTCTTTACCTGTCGATTTCCCCCCCCCCCCCCCCCCCGATCTCCTCTCTCGATCCGTACGCTGGAGGCGACAAAGGGTGGACAGGCGGCCGTGGAGGATATCTTGATCTCTCTCGCTCTCTCTCTCCCCCCCCCCCCACGCCTCCATGCCTTCTCAATCTTCTCTCCTTCTCAATCTCTGCCCCTCTTCCCTCTCGATCCCTTCTCAGGTAGCGTTGGAAGGCGAATGGGCGGTGGACGACGTAACGGGCAAGTGGCGACGGTGTGTGTGAGAGAAAGAGAGACACGACCTGGGGCTAGAAGAAAGAAATGAGTAAAAAATAAAAGGGGGGGGGAGGGGGAGGAGAGACATATTTTGTATTTATAAAAACAATTTATACATAATATGTACTATAATTTGTTTATCAATTACTAGAATATCAATAATTTTTTGTATTTATAAAAACAAATTTTGTAATATTATAAGATTTTTTTATCTATTTGTACTTATTAAATATAAATTTACTTATCACAATTATATAATTTGAAGTATATGTTTATAACTATTCGCATATTAAATATAATTGATATAATTTTTTTAAAAAATATTTAAATATGTATAATATTTTTAAATTTAAATATGTATAATGTAAGAAAAAAAACCTTTGAGGGCAAATAGTCTTTTCAATTCAGGGGGTGTAATTTGTAATTACCCCCCCAATGCAAGGGAGTAATTGTAATTTTCCAAAAGGGTAATTTTGGAAGTTCATTTTTTTAGGTGTAATTTGTAATTACCCCATCAATTCAGGGGGGTAAGTGTAATTTTTCATAGGTCGGGGTGTTTTCTATAAATATGGTATACCTCAGAGGAGGTAAACATAATTCGCCCACTCCAAATTTACACATAAAAGCAACACAAAAATAGAATAAAACTTAAGAGTAAAAATTCAAGAAAAACCCAAAAAAATAGCAACAACAACCACAGCAACAGCAACGCGTAGCAACAGCTCCAACGCACAACAACTCCAGCGCACAACAGGCAACAGATTGAGCAAGGAAAGTCCGAGAGAGAGAATGACGAAACTAATGAGAGAAAAAAGAATCTGATTAGAACACTTAAAATTAAAAAAAGTTGTTCAATTTTTTCAATTTTGCCAATAAATTTTTTAAAATTTTAAAGAGACCCACCGTGTTGCAGCCCTGTCCGACACCGTGTTAAAAGTTTTCTTTTTTTTTTTCGAACACATTTTGCCGTGTCGGCCGCTTGTCGAAGCCGTGTCCGTGTTCGACACTTGTCCGCACGGAGTCATTTTTTGAAGTGTCCATGCATTATAGTCTACTTTTGATACATTTTTTGTGATTGGATTTGGTTTTGACACATAAAAGTACCATAATGTGATGCATTGTCATTTTGTCACATTTCAGAACAAACTTAAATTTTCTCACAATATACTTACTGCCTAATATGAGGAAATATTATTTTTATCACAAACAAAAAAACCCTCACAGTTAATTCTATGTCACATATGTTTTGTGATGAAATAACATTTGTCACAATAACCTTAATACTGGGGTGATATTGTGAGGAAACTGTGATGAACTTTTGTGACAAAATTTTGATTTTTTTTCCATGAATATTTTAATCACAATAAATCTTTTTTTTTTTTTTGTAGTGAACTTGAAATAATTGGCTAGCCAATAATACAATTATTTGAGAGTCAAAGACAATATTTGTCACAATAACCTAATGCAAGGGTGATATTGTGAGGTAATATGACAAAAAAATTTCTCACAAAAACATTTTGTGATGAATTTCAATTTTTTCCCACGAATATTTTCATTACAATAAATCATTTTTTGTATTGAACTAACTGGCTAGCCAATGAATACAATTATGTGAGTGTCAAAAATAATCTTCCTTAGTAACTCTCAATTACCACTTTTAATTGCTTTCCTAGACATGTACCACATAGTCGAATCTGTAATAGATATTGGTGACATGCTAAACTAGCAACACTAATTAAAGTGTAATCTCAACTTTTAGAAAGAAGTTACATTTTGTCATACCCTTGCATACACTCACATTGTACAAGAGGTATGAAATGCATGCTACAATGCTCTCTACTTTTAATTAGTAGTGCATGTCATTTTCTTTCAAAAATTGCATCATACATGACTAAGTTTAAGTGTACCTCAAACCTCTACTCTTTATTTTGATTCCAACGAATCCTCAATAAACTCATATCACTAAAGTAAAATTCAAATATGGTTTTATTGACATATTCTATATATTGGGTAAGTGCATCCAACTCGACTATTAGAAAATAAAATGTTATCTAGTATTTGCATATTTCCAAATGTCAAAGTCAATTGCTTGGGTCAGAAAGTCATTTTCAACTTTTCTAACGTATTTTAGACAATAAATGAAAAACATGTGTATAGCCCAAATTCAATATTTTCAAATAATGTGCATTAATCATTCATAATTTCAAAAATACAAATAAAATACATTCTATCATGCTCAGTCCTAATGTTCTAGCATGACACATAAATACATCTTTGGGTATTGACTTAGTTAGGGGGTTTCCTATCATCGCATGTGTTGACACGTAATTTAAGTGTCACTACTAGAAAAAAAAAAAAAAAAGCTATATAGTGACTCTCAATACACTACTAGAAAAAGAGCAAATAGCCACGGATTTTAGCCACAGGAAAAATCCGTGGCTAATCCGTGGCTATTAGCCACGGATTAGCCACAGATTAGCAACGGTTTTCGATGAAAAAAAATTTTGAGCTTTAGCCACGGATTGGCCACGGATTACCCGTGGCTAAATATCGTGGCTAAATTTGGCGCCAGTTTTGCCGCCAATGGTTAGCCACGGCTTGGCCACGGCCTAGCCGTGGCTAATTTGGCCACGGCCAGACCGTGGCTAAGCCGTGGCCCTTAGCCACGGTCTAGCCACGGCCAGGCCGTGGCTAAGGGCCACGGATTAGCCACGGCCTGACCGTGGCTAATCCAGCCACGGCTAGACCGTGGCTAAATCGTGGCTAAAAATTTTTATTTTTTTTTTGCAACAAATATGATTTGAACTCTTGACCTGTTAGTCAAAGTTAGAGCATTAAACCACTACACCACTTTAACTTTTTGTTTAATAATTAATTTTTGCTATACTTAAGTAATATATATATATATATGATATTATATATATTGATATATATAATAAATGATTCGATATATTACATACGTATAAGATTAGATATACTTATATATATGTGTATTTATATATAATTAGCTGTATATATATTAGATGTATAAGTACATATATAACATATATTAGATATATAATACACTAATATATGTTTATTTTATATAGATGATTGATCATATATAGTACATATGATTAGATATATATATATATATATATATTGGATCTATATATACGTACACTACATTTATAACGTATATTAGATATGTTCTATATAGATATATACTTATATCATATAGACTATATATAGAGGATTAGAATGTACATATAAAATATTAATATATATGAGATACACATTGGCATATACGTATATTGATATATGTATATATGATATATATACTTGGAAATATATATATACACATATATTGATATATATATACTTGAACATATGTATATATATACATGATATATATATATAAATATAGCCATGGATTAGTCACAAATATATATATATATATATATTGGTACATATATACTTAGATATATAAATATATGTATCAATATAAATTTACATATGTATCAATATATATATATATATATAAATTTATCTGTGGTGCAAAAAAAAATGAAAAAAAACAATTAGCCACGGATAAATTTTTGTTATTGATATTTTAATTATCTCAATATAAATTATCTATATATACTTGGATACATATATATATTGATACATATATATACTTGGACATTTATATATATATTGATACATATATACTTGGACATATTTAAAATAGATACATATCTATAAATATATATACTTGGACATTTATATATATATATATTGATACATATATACATGGACATATTTAAAATAGATACATATATTGATATATATATATATATATGATATATATACTTGACATATATTATATAATACCACACATATACGAAGATATTGATAAATTATCACGAATTAAAGTTGCTATTATCTAAATATAAATTATATAAATAGACTTTTGTTATAATTTTTGTTTTTGATATATTAGTTTATTAAATATTTGTCATAAAAAAAAAGTTGAATATTGAACGATAAAGTCAAAGGTAAATATCTTTATTTTTTAAAAAAAAATAATTGGTTAATAATTTATAAAAATTACTAAAATTAAATTAAAAAAATTGATAAAACTAATGAAATTTATTAGATAATTTAAGTTTAAAATATTGTAACAATATAGTTTAAGTATAAAAAAAATCAATCAATAACCAAAGAACTCCCTTGGCGCAACGGTTACATGCTCCATTTATAACATTGATGTCCCGTGTTCGAATCTCCTTGAGCGCAAAAAAGAAAGCTTGGGGACGCGGGTTTCAGGTCCGGGTTGGGGCGCGGGTCCGGGTTGGGCCGCGGGTTTGGGTGTAATTAGCTTTTTTTTTTTTTTCCAGTGGCCACGGATTGGCCACGGCCTGGCCGTGGCTAATCCGTGGCCCTTAGCCACGGCTAGGCCATGTCTAGAAAGAAGTGGCCAAAGTTTGCCACGGTTTGCCCGTGGCTATTAGCCACGGCTTGGCCACGGCTAAGCCCAGCCGTGGCTAAAAAGCCGTGGCGAAGGTTAGCCACGCCACTTTTAGCCACGGAAAAAATCCGTGGCTAATCCGTGGCCAATCCGTGGCTAATCTCCTTGGCCACGGATTTTTTGCCAAATCCGTGGCTAAATGCCTTTTTTCTAGTAGTGATAGCATCCCAACAAAGTGATTTAGGGGCGGTTTCATTTGTTGGGACACTTGGCCAAAGTGTCCCATAGGTGGTCGTCCATAAGCATCCCAAATGCACTTATTATTGTGACACTTAGTATAGCCAACAAAATCTCACACATTAGGACACTTAAAAATGCCATGTTGTTTCGTTGGAATGTGACGTAAAATATTAGAAATTCCTCAAAGCCATCCAAATTAGTCGACACCACTTACTAACGACGTTCGATAGAGTCCAACCTATCATTGTCACCAGGCACCCGCCAGAGTCTTACTATCATTGTTTCTTGTCGTCGGAATACCACATGTCACACATCTAGAAAAGGCATACATTTTCTTTTCTTTTTTTTTATCATATCTTTATCAAATTATCCTTTTTTTTTTCCAATTTATTAAGTTATTTTAATATTAATTTTGTAATTACGTACTTTATTAATTTTTGTATTTTATTAAGTTTTGTAAATATATAAATTATTAATTTGGCATGTTCGTTCGCACCAATATTATGGGCGGAAATGTGGTAGACATTCTGTCGGACTCTTGAAAGTTTCCAACAAAAATTTCCCATGAAAATTTGTTGAAAAAATTCCACTAGAAATTAAGTGTTTTCTTGCAGTGTCTAAGCGCCAATATAGCTTTTGTTATGACACTTTGATTAGTATACAGTATACACTGTTCTGTTAGGACATTTCTAAAAATTCATTCCAATAAAGTGACATGATTTGGTCTTATTAGGACACGTTTGTAAAAGCATCTCCACATACGATCTGTTGAAACATTTATTCAAAAATATCCTAATAAAAATAATGTAATGAAGGTACAAGGGATGCTTTTTATGCTAGTGTCTCAATAAGAAGGTTGTTGGGACATGTTTATTTAAATGTCTCCTAAAATGTGTCCCTAAATGTCTTTTTTCTAGTAGTGGCGTCACTCCTTTCTCCTCTCAACAGTGCCTCACACAAAATTATATTTTATATCTATATGTTTTGTTTTCCCATATTTGGGATAGTTGGTGTAAGTAATAGCTACTTAATTATCACAATAAAAAGTCACAACTCTCACTTGATCATTCGCTACTCCAAAAGTCACAACTCTCACTCTCTGTTTGTTGTACAGTACTGCAGTCATAATAATTATTATATAGTGGTCCTAATTCTCTGCTCCAAATTAAAAATATTGCCATTGCAGTAAAAGACATATCACATATGATACCATATCCATAATTAATTCAATATCTTAATTAACGGATCCTGCCTGCCATATGACATTATCAAGAATATTAATAGCTTTTCCTAAATTAGCTTGTCCAAAAATCGGTACTTAACATTGAAATATAAATTAAAACTGTTTGCATAAATTTCTTCCGGCCGAGCCGAAGTGGCCGCTCAGGGTTCGAACCGGCCGAGTTCGATGGGAAAACAGCCAATTCGAAGTGAGCTTCTTTGTGTTCGGGTGCGGGCGTGCCAGTGTGCAGTAGCACACAAGTGGAAGTCTTATGGTTCAGAGTGAATGTGAGGTGGTTCGAAATGAAATTAATGTGAATCGAAATGAAACAGTGATGCGCCTAAGACTTCTATCTGAAAAGCGATTGAATTGGAGTAGGCAAACACTACCCCTGAGGTTCTACTTGCCTACAACTGAATGTAGGACTTAATAATTTAGCACTCTCAAAAGTCGAAAAGGGTCAGAAAGCTTAAATCGAAAAGGAAATACATTAGAAGACGATAGCTACTCGCCATGTGGACCTTACAGGACTCGACTACATACACACGCATTGATGACTCGGGCCATATCTATGACAGAGATGCATTGAGCAGTCCCTAAGAACTCTAGCTACAAATCGGACACATTGATGACTCCGGCCATATCTACCTGTGGTTGTTTTCAGAGGCTGTTCACTCCGACGAGCATTGATTGACTCCGTCTGCACTCCCCTCCATGCATGCGCTCGATATGAATGCTGGGTACCACTCCGCCGCATTGATATCTCACCTCGAACTGGGCCCAATCCGAGTGAGTGATAGCTACGACTTCGTGACGTTGCAGAATGAGTGCATTGATATCCTCACTTGGAGCCGAATGAGGTATGGCTACAAACACCCCGTAGCGATTTTCTACCTACTTGAACTAAAGCTAATCTTTGTTCATTTAAGCTAAGAAATCAGAGAAGTGTGGACTTCTTGATTGAGAGAAGTGTTGTTGTAGTTGATTGATTGACGTTGTGTGTGTGATGTGAAGAATCCGGCTCCTTTTATAGACTTCAGGCTGCAACTGCCTTCCTTTATTCTTGGAGCTGGAAATGATTTATTCAAACATAGCCAAAAGATGAATGGCCGGCCTTATTCCTAGAAGTGGCAGTTGCTGCCATCTTTATTCAAATTTCAAATATTAGCACGACATGGCCTTTATTTTAGGCATGTGCAAGTATAACAATGCCTATTTTTAGCCATTCTGTTACTCTCCATCTAATCAACCCCTAGAAGTAAGGGATTTGAATTTTGACTTTATTATTGTATTTATTTTATTTTCCTATTTTATATTTTTGGCCGACTGGGCCATGGGCCGTTATTTCATTCCGGCTTGGGCTTCCAACATGGGCTCTGTGGACGCATCGAAGTGGCATGGGCCTTATTAATTCATTTCGGCGTAGTGAAAAGGACCAAAATCAGCCCACTCCGAATTTATACAAAATTCATTTTTGGGCCCAAATAATGCCCCCCGCAAGTTGTGGTCAAGTGGTAAGACTTTGACCATAACTTAATTTAAACTTTATTCCTTTTGCGCCATTAAATTTGGCGGCTTTTTTATTCATGCTTCCCATAGATATTTAAATATTTTCTCTTTTTCTGCTCAACCCGACTGACGGCTGTTACTGGCGCCATCATGATAGCGCCTTTTGAGAGTCCCAATACCAACCGTTTCCAGTGTTTTCTCACGTCTGGAACTCTAATTACTTTTCGACTCCCAATCTCCCAACCATTTAAAACTCTTACGTGTTCTCCCAAAGAAATTAGAACTCTCCTTCAGCCATTACCTTTGACTTTTTAAAAGAACCTTTTCCTTTCTTCCGGCTAACCGTTCTTCACCTCCTCCATTTTTACCCCAAATTCGAAAAACCCTAGTTTTCTCAACATCAATGGCGTCCCCAAGCTCCACCATTTTCACATATAAAGGTTCCCACTCTTTGGGCCCTATTATTAGCGGGAATATCCCTCGCGACCATCCTCGCGATTTGACCCGCTTCGAAGAGCGATTGCCGTACCCGGGGGGCCATATTTTCGGCACTTCCGTTCGAAATTGGCCATGGTCACCCAACTCTTCTGTCCACCGAGACTTCGTCATCTGGTGTGCTCGGGTCGAAGCTGTATACGGCCAACTGTGGAGAAGCATCGGGATTTATGAACCTATTCAGGTTTCGAAATCTCCATACTCTCTTGACATGGGCTTTCTTCAGGCGGCGCTGCCATTTTGGTGTCGTCTTGACAACACATTCCATTTCGCCGCCGGTCCCATGACTCTTACCCTCCTCGATTTGGAGCAGTTGGCGGGTTTCAGCTCTTCTGGTCGCCCAGTCAGTGTTGACGTCAAATACGAGGATCTTGATGTCACGGAGCTCTCTTATCTCTCCCGTGAACACAAACCCCTGACGAGCTATGGGCACATCATTGCCCATTTTATTAACAAGGCCACTCCGGTCACAGACGAGGAGCACGTGCGATGTCTTGCCCTGTGGCTGTGCAGATATGTATTCTGCAGCCAATCCTGCCAACAGACGATGGAATTCTACTACATGGCCGGGGCAATGGCTGCTGGTGCCAATTTGGCCTTGGGCCCAGCGGTGCTGGCTTTTGTTTACAAAGGGCTGCGTAAGCTGGTCAAAGTAAGGCAGGATCCTAAGAAGAGGGAAATACATCACGGCGGGCTCTGGCTGGTGCAAATGTGGCTTCAGGCTTACTTCCCTCACTTATGCGCCAGAGCCATTGATGTGAGGTTGGATAAAGAACTTTTCGCCACCTTTTTGGCGCGCACCAGTGTTTCCACTGCCAACCCTGAGCGGGCTTTCGTTCGGTTTTATCTTCCTCAGGAAGGCAGCCTTCCCGATTGGAATGTGCTGTGCAGTGGTGACCCAGCGTTCTACCGCTAGGGGTCTCATCCCATCCATACTGGTGACAAGAAGAGATGGGCTTCCTTCTTGATCGCTAGGGACTTACCTTATTGTTTTTGTTTTGACAATATAGTTTCCAGCCGTCTCCTGCCGTATGCTCCACACTACGTGGCCCGTCAATTCGGCCTGGTCCAATCTCTACCCGCCCCGATCGTGACGATCAATTTGTCACGGTTCAAGTTGAACAAGTACAAGAACCGGGGAATGGAAGTCTTTAAGGGTCTTACTGAAAGCCCCTCGCGCCGTATGGAGGAATTTGAGTTCATTTATTTTGCGCGAGACCCCAGGGCCACTTCGACTTTTCAGTCCTGGTGGACTGACTATCTGAAGTGCTCTCGAACAGAGCCTGCACATGCGGCTGTGGCCCGCTTCACCTTTTCGACCGTGCCCCCGAATGTGGCCACTAACGTGCCCTTCCCCGAGGATGTTCCTGTTAAATCTACTGCAGGCAAAAAAGGTATTGAGAAATTTGAACGCTTTTACAATGTTACCTGGAACCCCCTTGATCGTGATGGCTGCATTAGGCAAGCTTCAATCACCTTTATCGAAAAGAAGGAGAAACTGATAGCTAGGGCCAAAGAGCACTTTCATATTGCTAGGAAAAGACTAGAGGACCGTGCTCCACATTGGTCCACTTTTTACAAACCATTATGCTTGACTGCCCCCCCTTTACCTGACTTCGTTCCATGGGTGATCATACCCAACCTTCCCCCCGAAAGACCCTTGAGCTTCCATGACGAGGTTACATTCAGTGGTCTATTTGCTGATGACCCCATGGGAGTTCATAGGGTTGAACTCTTTGGGCTTGCCGTTCCTTTTCGAAGTAACGCAATGACCATAGAAGGGGAAGGTATTTCCTTCTGCCCTATTTCCTGCACCTTGGTTTTGCTTCTGTATGATTGCTGATTCTCTTGCTCGATTTGCTTTTTAGGTACCCTCAAGAAAACGGAGGCCATGGTGTCTGTTGCCACTGCTATCCTTGCTGGAATTCCTATTCCGGCCCCAAGTCCTACACCCGTGTCCGCCTCTGCATCCGCGTCTGCCAAGGTGGGTACCCGTCGTTCTACTCGTCACTTCCGCTCTACAAAGGTCGAGGGAGTGATTGAAGTGTCCGATTCTGAGGATGACAAACTTGATCAGGTATCTACTCTTTGATCTTCTCTTTCTGTTTTTCACCTTGTTGATTTCTTCTCCCTGCAGGCATCCGATCGGAGTAAACGTGCCATTCCAGCCGAAACTGGCCCGAAGCGGCCACGCATCAAACAAATGGCGTTGAAGAGGCGCCTAGTGATGCCTGCTTCTTCTCCTGAATCCTCTCCAACCGGTACCCCTTCCGCTTCTGCTGATCCTCCAACTGAGAGTATTGAGGAATCACCTTCCGAGGAGGTAGACGTCGACGCGACTATTGACCGGATTCATGCTAACCTTACTGAAGCGGGTTACACATCGGCTGACATTCCAAGCCTTCTTCCCCCCAAAAAGGATATGCCGCCCCCTCCTCCTCCTGTCAAAGTGACTGAGGTAACATTTCTTTTAGCCCATTCCTGCACATTCGACGTCGTTCTTTTCTGACTTTTGATTTTGGCAGGCCGTCTCTCAGCCCGCCACTCAGGCTATTTCTACCACCTCCTCGCTGCCAGAAACTCCTGCTGGCAGTTCACAGGTAACTTCATCCCTCTTTGTTATGCTCCTTTGTTGGCTTCCCAAAATCTAACTTCCTTTTTCTCTGCAGGCAATCTCTCCCCGATCGATGTCAGGTTCAACGCCTTTGAGCAGTGCTAAGGATATGGTGGACCTGCTGGATTCGATCTTGGGAGATGCTCCCGTTCCTGAGGTGGCCACACATCTCTCTGATTCTCGCGTCCAGGAGTTCAAAATACTCCTTACAGGAGTGGACTCCGAATCTGCGCCAGCCATTTTTAGGACAAAAAGGGACTTACTTGACCAGATCCTTCAGGAGGTGGCTCGCCTCACCATGGCGCCCAGCAAAAGACGTTTCTATGAGGACTTTGCGAGGAACCTCCCAAGTCTTGGGACGAAGTGCGAAAGCAACCACGCTCTTATCCAAACTCCTCACGTCTCCAGTACAGGTTCTCTCGTTGATGACCTGAAATCCCTACGAATTCAGCTGCACCAGAGGGCTGAACGGCAACTGGAGCTATTTGTCAGGCGAGAAACTCTCGTTGCAGAGATGGAACGTCTGCGAAAGCTTATCGAAGAGGTAGATCAGCAATTATTCCACCTTTCTGGTGAGGTTGACCAACTGAAGGCTGATTCTGACACACGAATCAAAGCCTTCCAACAAGCCAAGGATAGGGACCTGGAATGGAAGCGTCAAGTTGAAACTGCCTCCGCTGAGCTTGATGAGGTGACCACTTCTCAACACTTATTCTTTGCTCGATTCCGGGCCGATTTCTTGGGCGAAGGGACCCCAAGGGTCAGCGAGGTGGGAGGACATGGGGGTAGTCATATGGCGGAGGCCACTTCGACTTCCAACCAACCAGCCGGCGAGGCGGCTAGTCCAAGTGGCACTGCTCAGGGCAAAGATGGCTCGGCCACTTAACTTTCCAGTTTAACGGCCTGTGTGCCACTTATAAATGGCAGCCTGTTGCCAGAACACATTTTTGCTCTTCATTAGTTTTCCTCTTATGAACTTTTTAAGCCATTTTTGCTCAATTGTTATTCATTTGATTATTTTAGTCTATCCAAATACATCATGTTATTCGATCTGCTTACTTCAAGATTTCTTCAAAAAACATTACATGTGGAAAAGAAACCTCATGGTCGCATGAAATGACATGATTGAACTGAGATAACGAATGAGCAAAAGATGTCCTAAGTACGATTGGCCTTACAGGCCATTTTGACTTAGGCTAATTCGGCGTTCTAATGGCAGTGTCTCCCATAAGGTAGGGTGATACTTCTTCAAATATTTACCATTAATTGGATCCCTGAGCAGATTCCCTTCCAGGTTTTCTAGTAAATAGGCTCTCCCTCTAGTTATCGAATGGATCGAAAAGGGGCCCTCCCAATTGGGGCTCCATTTTCCCAATACAGCATCCTTTTTCTCCAAAGGAAAGACCACCTTCCACACTAAGTCTCCTATTTGGAATCTTTTGGCCTTAACCTTTCTGTCGTAGGCTCTAGCAACTTGCTTTTTCTGAGCCTCGATGGAATCTAGCGCCTGTACCCTGATGTTCTCTACGGCGTCTAATTCATCCATTATTTTGTAATAGTACTCCTCAACGGTGAGGTTATCTGCTGAGCTATTCGTGCGGAC